>CABHPR010128212.1:5047-21094 GCA_902168415.1 Peromyscus melanophrys | reverse complement strand
CAGCACAGATTGGGGAGGGGATCATGAAATCCCATTTTAAAAGAGGAGCTATTGGCAGTTGCTGGCTGCTGGGAGAGGGAGAATCTTTTCCTTCAGGGATGTGGTCCTTGATACGCTGCCCATGCTCCAGGATATAGTCCTACACCCATGGACATAAAGGCCGCACTAGGTGGACTTGGTGAGATTAAAAAAGAGCATATGAAGTTGGGAGGGGCAAGTAGTCAGGGATAGGGGAAGAACCGGTGGGGAGGGGGAGGGAAGGGGTTAGACTAAAACACATTATGTACATGTATGACATTTTCAAACAATCACAATGATTCTGGCTATGAAATGGTATAAATATGTAATAATTATCAACAAAAATTATATAGAGGACCTGGAGAGATGGCTCAGAGGTTAAGAGCACTGCCTGCTCTTCCAGAGGTCCTGAGTTCAATTCCCAGCAACTGCATGGTGGTTCTCAACCATCTGTAATGAGATCTGGTGCCCTCTACTGGCCTGCAGGGATACGTGCAGGCAGAACACTGTGTACTTAATAAATGAATAAATCTTTAAAAAAATTATATAGAGATGGCCGGATAATCCCTTCTCTCCTGTCATCTTGTTTGCTTCCTGAGTCTTTTTTTGGGGGGGACGGTTTCAAGACAGGGTTTCTCTGTGTAGCATTGCGCCTTTCCTGGAACTCGCTTTGGATACCAGGCTGGCCTCAAACTCACAGAGATCCGCCTGGCTCTGCCTCCCGAGTGCTGGGATTAAAGGCGTGCGCCACCACCGCCCGGCTTGCTTCCTGAGTCTTAGCACTGGATTTCTCTCACTACAGTAGGAGAGTGTGCCTGAAAAAGGTATGCTGTAGATGAGTATACCCGACATGTCCCACCCATAAGCCAAGCTTTCCCAATGCAACAGAAACGATTTTATTTGTTAAAATGAGGATAAACATTTTTTTAAATCACTTACCATATTCCTGTCCTGATGCTGATTTTGTTTCAGTTGCCTTATTGGGAAGTAATTGTCTTTCCAGGGCCCCCATTGTTCGAATGTCCCTCACATCAAACAGTGAGAAAATGTATATCCTCTGAATCCACACAGAGCCAGGAGAGATTGTTTTTTCTGGGGTACAAATGGCTTCTGCTTCATGCATTTGTCTGCTGTTTATGTTGCCCAGCCCGCCCCCAGATCCCCATCTCTTCTTCCCTTTCACCCTAATTTCAATAGCATTTTAAAATTATGTATTTGTTGACTGTTCATAACTTATAAACTACATAATATTATTATATTCTCATTCTTGATATCGATTTTACACACATCTGTTCATTTGCATGTGTGGGAGATGTGAGTGTGTGTGTACACACATACAAGGGTGGAGGTCAGAGGACAACTTGCTGGGGTCACTTCTCTGCTCTATGTGGCATCCAGGGATCTAACTCAGTTTGTCAGGCCTGGTGGCAAAGGCTTTCACCCACTGCGCCATCTCACCAACTCAAACCAAATGGTTTATAATGAAAATCATTAATAACCCCGATTATATAGAAAGTGAACTTGAACTACATATGGGTTGGATTTTCCATGGGTAGGAAGTTATTAATGACAGAGCTAAATCCAAAACCCACAGATATTTTTCATCACATCATGGCATCTTCCTTTCCGTCCCTCTCCTTATTAGTGGAAAGAATTTTCTTTCTTTTTTTTTCAAAGTTATTTTTGTCTCAAATTTCACTTTTGATGTGACTTTAAAAAATTCATAGCCTTTTAATCACTCAAGAATGACAGAACAATGACTCATGTGCAAGCATGTTAGCAAAATTCATTTTGATTCAAAGATTTGTTAATTCTGTATGTATGTATGTATGTATGTATGTATGTATGTATGTATGTAGTCCAGTATATGTACTGTGGCATGTGTGTATAGGTGCCCATGAAAGCCAGAAGAGGGCATCAGCTCCCCTGGAACTGGTGTTATAGGCAGTTGTAAGCTACCCCAGTTTGGGTGCTGGAAACTGAACCTGGGTCCTCTGCAACAGCAACAAATGCTCTTAACCACTGGGCTATCTCTCCATCGCCAAGAATCCTTCTGAGTATAAGGTCTGCAATACAGATGTGTGCCATTGATTTTTCTCTTAATGGACACGTAAGGGCCTTAGAAGCTGATTGTAAGGCCACCCTTGGGCTTTTCAAGATGTAACTTCTGCATCAGTCAATGTGTCCGTATCTCCATAGTGTTAGGTCTCTCCAGAGAACGGGGGTGTTTGTCTGTGCCTTTAGGTTGGAGCAGCCTTTCTTCTTGGCTCTCTTATTGTTCTCATCACTCTCTATGCTTTGTGCTTTTTGGACATAATGAACTTAATGATGTTATAAACTAATAAAAAGTTCGCATGCAGTCTGGCCTACAGATGTGCATGTATTTAGTCTGTAAAGTGCTTTTGTAAGATGTAATGAGCTGTCTGATGAAACCACCATGTGCTTTTTTTTTTTTATAGAGATCACAATTTTCACACCATCTTGGAAAATTGGAATATCTTGTGATGGTGGGGTCCCAGTTGACTAGGGATGAGCTTTGCCTATACATCAAAGGCCTTTATTTCCCACTGTCTTCCATTAGTTCCACTTCATTTATTTACTTTTCCTGAATATGTGGTTTGGACCACAGTTTAAATCAAGACCAAAATGTCTATGGTGCCGTGCATGTTGGTAAAACCTAGAGGTAGGGGGCTGTTGCTCTGAAAAGTAGTTTTATTCAAACAAACAATTTTGTTCTGAATGAAGAGCTGAGCAGAGCTGAAAGTTTGTGAAAAGATACCTCCATTTAGTATATATATGAACATATCACAGCATCATTATCCCTCATGTGTCCCACACTTGTGTAACTGCCATCAACCATGACTCATCTCTTACCATTGACAAGCCTTTTGTGATACTCATGGATGTGTGTAGACACAGAAAATATAGAAAGTGAAGAGGAACCAGCAGCCTGCTGCCCTTGGGAATTCTTGCTGGAAATAGAGCACAGCAGGAATTTGTTCATCTGGGTATTTAGGAGAAGTCTTGCCTTTTCTGTATTGCTATTGAACAAGACCTTTTATCATACGGCAAGGAGAGCACACCTTTGGAATCACAGCGCTGACTTAAAGCCTTACTTCTGCTGTTTACTGGCTATTTCATCTGGAACAAGGGCCCAGATATCTATAGACGTTAGTTTTCTCGTCTAAAAACTGGACAAATAATAGCTGTAACTTAGCAAGGTGGTTGTGCTCTGCAGGGTCCCATGTAAAACCTACTTCTCTGTGACATAGTAATCTTAGGAACGGTGGAGGGTTAAGTCTGGCCACACACCATGCTGACTTACAGAGCGCTTCAGGCTGAGCCTAAACACATCCGTTAACTTCAAAAATGATTTTTTTTATATTTAACCATAACCAATACACTTCGAAATGGCCCTTTTATTGTCTCAATACTTAAAGCCATTTGATAAGGTCTGGTAAGATTTTATGCACAGTTCTGTCACTGTGATAGCTCTCAGCCCAAGCACACCTTCCGTGTGGATCTAACCGGTTCTTGGATTTAAGGCTTATCATCAACACCGCTGTCTATACTTTTGTTCTCTTTACAGACCGTCTTCCTTAGAGTGCTCAGCCACGGTCATGGCTTCAGGGTCACAGGGTGGTAGGTAATTATTCTTTAGGGTCTCTCACCTGGGTCTCCCACTGTTTGCTTGAGAGATACTATCATTTAGATTTCCCTTCATTATCTCAACACCATTACTTTCAAACCTGAACATTCCTAAAGTAAAATACCTTCTAAGATCTCCTCTCTGATAGTAACATCCATATTTTCTCAATTCCAAGCGATGCACATTCATACTCTGGTCATAAGGGCGTAGTCTCTGGGTTTGGGATAACCTGGGACCTGTCCATCTCCTTCAATCCTCATGCCTCCTCTGGTCTTACTCAATGTCAGTTGCATATCTCCCTCCTTTTCCAATTTGCTTGTGCCAACTTGGTCTAAGGCTTCCTGCTTGTTCTTGAATCAAAACACAAGACCTTTGGTTGACCTCATTTCTTATCCAGTAGAAGTAAACTGGGATCTAGCTCTCTGTGGTTTCTGGTATATCATTCCATCAGGCCTGACTCCCAACTATCTTGAGACTTTTCACTTCCAACCTTTGCTCTTTTCGCTATCATTTCTCACCAGTCCAAACCTCCACCCCATCTGTCTAATCTTGACATACATGTCTGCCATGTTCTCATTGCTTTAATATTTTCCTTACATGGAAACTCTCACTCTGAGATGATCTAAGTCAACAAGATGTTAGAAGTCTATATCTGCCATCTTTCTCTAAGACTTGTGTGGTGATATTTTGTGTATGATCTAACAAATAAAGCTTGCCCGAAGGTCAGAGGGCAAAGCCAGCCACTAGTTAGCCATAAGGGCCAGGCAGCAGTGGCACACACCTTTAATCTCCACACTCGGGAGGCAGAGGCAGATGGATCTCTGTGAGTTCAAGGCCATCCTAGACTACACAAGATTGATCCAGTCTAAAAGAGAAACAGAGCTAGGCAGTGGTGGCACACACTTTTGATACCAGCCCTTGGGATCTCATGCATTTAATCCCAGCACTAGGGAGGTTGAGACAGGAAGTGATATGGCTGGGCTGAGAAAAGGAATATAAGGTGGAAGGAGACAGAGGCTCAGGCCCCTTTTGGCTGAGGATTTCGTAGAGGTAAGAACTAGTGGCTGGATGCTCTGTTTCTCTGATCTTTCAGCTTTCATCCTGACATTTGACTCCGGGTTTTTATGAATAAGACCAATTACGATTTGTGCTACAGACTTGCTTGGTTTTTTCTTCCCTTGTTTCTCTCTCCCTAAACATCTGTGACCATAACAACCTACCATGCAGTAATCACACTTGTTTATTTATCCATGTTCCTTGTTGACAATCAATCAAGAAATACCAGCTTTGCATTTTCAACTAAACAGAGCTCCTTGAGAAGGGATCTCACATCCTGCCGATTCATTAAGTTCCTTGTATGTGGCAAATATTGATTGAAGGAAAAATTTAATTCCTTGTTGATTTATTAACATAAGTGAATTGGATATTTGGTTTTAAATGTGTTTTGACAAGACTTAATTTGCTTTTCAATACATTTGTCTTTTTTGGGCAGGCAAATTGCATTTTTAAATAAATGCAGTAAAAGAAATGCCATCACTGACTTTGAAAGTCAAAATCTGGAACTGGATGTTTTGAGTACAGAATGTACTTTTAAACTTTAAAAGGCTATGGCACAGCCCACTTGAAACCAAGCCCATTCTAGAAAGATCTGAGATATTTGGAAATAATATCATTTTACCTAAATGCATCCTATTTCTAATACCTAAATGCTACTAAGCCCCTAAAAGAAGAAATCAGGACATAATTGGCTATAGGCTCTGACAATGGGATTAATTGCCCAAAGGCAGTAACAGGAACTTCCACCCACACAAGTACCAGGTCACTTTTCCATGAACTGGGCCTGTGGTGATTAAGCATGTGTACTTGAGAATGTGTCCAAAAGCTTGAGCAATCCATCTGGCCGAAGCGTCTGACACGATGGGATTTGTTGTGCACCACTGTGCCAGTACCAAGACTTATTTCATTTCATTACCTTGGTCATCAGGCCACAGTGCCACTAACTCCGTGACTCACTGAATGGTGCCTGCCTTGTCTGGAAGACCAGACAAACAGAACCAAATAACGACAACATTCTCCCACATCTGGCTGTCAGGTCTGGAGGATGTGAGTTTCCAACCAGTCCGGCAGCAAACCTGGAAGTGTTGCCTTTGTGCTGAAGAGGCACAAGTGAGAAAAATGGCAAGTGTTGGAAGCTTCCAACAGGCTTTGTCTATGGAGAACATGATTGTCCTGTTGTGAGCTAAGCATCCCCCAGTTGCCATTAATTTCTGTATGCGTGAGCAATGTGCTCAGGAAGTTCTAATTTAAATGCAGATATACTAGTTGGCAACCACTTCCTTCTCTGCTCATGCTGTATGAACCAGCTAGCTTCCCCAGGCTGGATAACGGGGCATTGAAGGCAAGTGGGTTTTCATGGGCTCAAGATGCAAAGGTTATAATTTTAAGCGTGGGAGTCTTCGAGCCAGCAATAACATCTTCAGGAAGATCTGTCCCAAGAAACTAGCCATCATATGATGAAGAGACAACAAAAACCTACTTCATATGCCCCCACCTGATCTGACATCTGTACTTTCATTTGCCAGGTAGCATTTGATAGACTTGCTTACTCTGTAAGGAACTTTTACTTTGCCAATTTGCACATTAGAGGCTTACTCAATACTTCCTCCCAACTCTAAAAGTTCAGCCAAGAAAGGGACGGGAAAGCAGAGAAGATTAAAAAAAAAAAGACATTTTGTTCCAAAAAAAAAAAATGAAAAGCGATCAACTTCTTTCTGTTTCATAAAAATTTCTCTTTCTACAAAATGTTGTCCTATCACAAAAGATTTGGTTCTGCAGTGTGGTGGTTTGAATAGATATGGCCCCCATAGACTCAGGTGTTTGAATACTTGACCTACAGGGAGTGGCACTATTAAGAGGTCTGGCCTTGTTGGAGTGGGTGTGGTCTTATTGGAGTGGGTGTGGCCTTATTGGAGGAAGTGTGGCACTGTGGGGCGGGCTTTGAGGTCTCATATGCTCAAGCTACACCCAATGTAGAAGATGGTTCACTTCTTGTTACTTGCAAATCAAGATGTAGAACTCTCAGCTCCTTCTCCAGCACCATGCCTGCTGGTATGCCACCATGTTTCCCACCATGATGATAACAGACTAAACCTCTGAAACTGTAAGCTAGACCTAATTAAATGTTTTCCTTTGTAAGAGTTTCTGTGGCCATGGCATCTTCTCACAGCAATAGAAACCCTAACTGAGACACGGAATAATACTGCCTTGGTGTTCTGCAAGGCATTCATTGGCTAGAATGGTCCTAGAACAACCAAACTCTCTGTTGTCTCTCATAGGAGAAATGAAGAGTATTTTGAAGTATCTGAACATCTGGAGAGAAAGAGAGAGAGAGAGAGAGAGAGAGAGAGAGAGAGAGAGAGAGAGAGAAAGACAGAGAGACAGAGAGACAGAGAGGGTCCTAGTTGGGGGGGGCAGCTTCCCACTAGAGGGATGATATAAAGGTAGGGGCATACCATACATACATCACAAGAAATGATTCTCCAGGAACATCTTACCTGTCATTCTTGGGGCCCCTGATTTAAGACTCCATATCATCTGGCTACAATTTTTAATAAGTTATTATACTTTATTTATTATTTTTAAGATTTATTTATTTATTATGTATACAGTGTTCTGCATGTATGCCTGTAGGCCATAAGAGGGCATCAGATCTCATCATAGATGGTTGTGAGCCACCATGTGGTTGCTGGGAATTGAACTCAGGACCTCTGGAAGAGCAGCCAGTGCTCTTAACCTCTAAGCCATCTCTCCAGCCCTGGCTACAATGTTTTGGGTTATTCTAGTGGTTGTTATACCAAATACTATAAAATTAATCTTCATGATACAAAATAGACACCATTACCCCACCACCTTTAAATAATGACTTTTCTATCTTTCTACAAAATTTCCTTTACTACCTAAGCTATGAGAAGGAGAAGTGATTATGACTGAGTATGATTAAAAATGATTATGATTTAAAACTGAATATATTAAAAAGACAATCGACATGTGTAAAATTTTCAAAAGTGGAAGTGGAGGCACTTCCTAAATAATCTGAAGAATTTGTCTTCATGTACACAGAAAATCTTTTGAATTCACATATTACATTATTAGCCGAGGAGGAGGAGGAGGAGGAGGAGGAGGAGGAGGAGGAGGAAAGAGAGGAGAAATAGGAGGAAGAAGAAAAGGAGAAGGAAGAAGAGAAAGAGGAGAAAGAAAAGATGGAAAAATCATTCTTTTCCCAGTATGTCTCTTCTAAAAACATCTTTCACCTGTAGTTTTGCTGAGTGCAATACATCCAGTCCAGGATAGACCACCTTGGCCCTTTCAACCTGTTGCAGAAGACGTCAGTTTATTGTGGCTGAACTACAATGGTGCCATTGGTTTATCTGGTTAGAGGTCATGAAGAACTTCAGTTTCGATCTCCACTGTCTTTTCCACCAAAATGGCTACACAGCATCACTACTCCTGAGCACACCAAGGTCTGGAACACTACAGAGCCACATAAGTGCTTCCTGTGTCCTACATCCTTGTCCTTGGCAAAATGCATCTCCCAGTGCAGTTCAGGACTTGCAAGGACCAAGAGACTGAGACAAAGTAGATTTGGCTCCATTGGCTTGGAGTCGATTCCTGGCTCGAAACTCAGGGTACTTAGTGAGTAGCCAGATTTCCAAAATGCAAAAGGAAATTGTCATAGGCCAGGAAAAAGCAAATGGTGGGGTGTGGAGGGAAGAATAGGGAAAAACAAGACTAGAAACCAGATCATCTAGCCACTCCGTTCAACTTCTTATTCCCTGGGTTGGAGTTTCTCCAGCTTCCTTAGATCTACTCCCTGCTCTTCTGTACTGTGACTTTGCCCCAAGAAGCTGCCCTTTATGAACCTCAACAAGGAGCTCTTACCTGCTCTAACTTCCAGTGGGACCAGCTGGAGGGCATGCACTCTCAGCACTTCTGAAGCTGGGACAAAGGGAGGTTGTGGGTATCAGGTTGGTTGTGATCTCTGCAAGTGTCGTATCCTTCACAATGCTCCTCCATGCTGCCTTCTCAGTATTGATAATTCTGCTCCCTCAGATGTAGAGGCAGTAAAGTGGCAGTATGTCCAACCAAGTGCCAGTTTGGAGGTCCAACACTCTTCTTTTTCAGCTCCCCTAAACCTGACCTGAAGCTCTGTAAATAATCACTGTATTAACTTTCCACAAGTTAAATTGAGTGTGCCATTGACCTCCTTTCAAGACTTGGATGAATGTAACTCCTAAATGTAAGAGTTTATTTTAATATATATGATTTTTCTTATCTATCATTTGTCTATCTGTCTGTCTGACATCTATTTATCAAGACAGAGTCTTATTATATAGGTCTTGCTGACCTGGAATTCATTACATAGACCAAGCTGGTCTCAAACTCATGGAGATCTATCTGCCTCTGTCCTGGGGTACTGGGATTAAAGGTGTGTACCATCATGCCCAGTCTTATTACTTTTCTCAAATAGAGTTTTATAAAGGGGGTAGTGGAGACTGAACTTGAGAGAGGCTTATGAAAAGATTCTCAATTTTAGTGTTAGTCAAAGTAGTGGAGTGGGCCTATCTTTTATTGCTGTTTATAAGCAAGTAAGAAAAACAAACAAACAAACAAACAAACAGTGAACTAGGTGTTGGAAGACTTGGGATGGAGTCTAGAACTCACCCCATACTAGCTACATGGCTTTGGTCAGTTAATTTAACTTTTGGATTCATTTTCTCACTTATATAATGGAAATAATGTGCTCAATGTACTTCATGCTCTTTTAGAAGATTTAATGTTTTATCTTAATGATTTAAAAATCATCATAATGTTTTTTTAAGGCTGTTTTGTGTTCATCTATTGTAAATATCTGGCAGATTACTTCCAGGGCCAAGAGTAATATCATCTCCTTTGAAGGGTTCCCTAGGTCTCCTAGAAGAAGGGATTTTTCTTCAACTCTTTGGAGATGGCTGTAGATGTAACCAACCGTCTTATAAATAAGAAACACAGAACCAATGCAAAGAAGAAAGCCAAGAGGTCAGAGCTAAGAGCTAAAACCTTACCCTTCCTCCTGCAGTGATCCTACCTCTCCGAAGGAGTCGCTACTTCCTGTGTTAAAGTCTTTATATAGTCTCTGTTCTGCCTTCTCATTGGTTGTAAACCCAACCACAGGACTGCCTCATCACGGCCTGTTTGTATAGACCTCCAGGTGTTCTATGGTTGGTATTGAGATTAAAGGCATGTGTATCCAATGCTGGCTATATCCCTGAACACACAGAGACTTACCTAGCTCTGTCTACCAAGTGCTGTGATCACAAGCGTATACCACCACTGCCCTGCTTTCCTATGGCTTGCTAATAGCTCTGACCCCCAGGCAACTTTATTTATTAACATACAATTAACATTTTGGTACAAAAGAAAAATATCACCATAGATGGCCATGAATCTAAACCTTTAGAAAGCATCTTTATCCCACTGTATTATGGATAAAGAGTTAGAAGTCTGTTGCTTTAGTTAGATGATGAATATGGATAAAGAGTTAGAAGTTTGTTGCTTTAGTTAGATGATGAACTCTTTGCAGGTGTCCCAAGCACTTTGCACATAAAGAGCTCCAGAACTGGTCATTGACTAAGGGTGCATGCTGTTCCATATTTCCTCTCATCTCTTTGCCATATTTAAATGCTACCAGTTTTCTGACCACCATCTTGGTTATAAATTCTATGATAGTTTTTTTCCTGGTGGCTATCCCACTCATAATTTCTAGAAGAAGCAGAGCCAAATGCCACTGAGTAATGATCCTGATTGATTGAGGGACAGACTCCAGAGGCAGCCTGAGCAGCTAGCTACACATACACAGTGTGTCTTAGACACATCTGCAATCCAAATCTGTTTTCCCCAACTCAAAACTTGCACTGTTTTGCAGAGAAAGATTTGAATCACGAAGTTCTGGAAATCTGAGGCTCACTGTGGGCATTTCTGAGGAGGTGAAAGACTGAGGAAGGTAAGGGGCAAGAGAACAGAGAAGGCAGACAGACAGAAGGAGGTGAGAGTCCACGCTATCCCTGACAAATGGAAATTCCATTCCTGGGCCTTTTTGAATGTAATTCTGGAAGGTGGGGGTCATCTTTCCTTTACCAGACTTAGTCTCCATGGCACTTCTGAAACAGACCTTTTCCAAGTGTCTTTGCTACTGAGAGCTAGCTTCCCTGGGTTTATTTCTTGGATATCCAGTGAGCTCCCATTGGTCCAGACACAGCCATGTGACAGGGTTAATAAATGCGAGAGTTAAACTTGAGTGGCTCTGTATACCAACTCTGCTGTCAGGGCCAATGATGGCTGCCTTCCATTGTATCTGCTATGGCTTGTGATCTCTCTCATGCCCACGAGTTTCCTTCTTAAGCATGGGACATCCACAGCTTCAATGAGATCCTCTTTCATAGTCATCGAGCAGATGTTCCTCCCCTTAGCCACCAAGTATCGCAATCATTTTATTCTTAGCTACCTTTTCCTCATAGCTCGCTGCCCCTTTATAAGTTCTTGCGTGTCACACACATTCTAATATCCCAAAAGTCTCTTTAAAAAATTAAACAGGACAAGGGAAGAATGAGGCTTTCAAGCAAGCAATTTGCATAGGATCTCTCTGCCACCAAACTCTGATTTAGGGTCCCCAAGGGCTCTGGGTTGTCAGTGATACAGGTAGATCTAGCTCATCATAAATCAAAAAAACAAAGCTAGTTTGGAATTCGTTTCCTGACTTTGGGAAACACGTGATGGGGAACCTTAACCTATCTTCCAGGACAGTGGACAGCCCAGCCATATCCCTCCAAAACTCAGAAGTAGCCAACCCCTCCCAACTCCTAGTATGAAAACATTGCAGCATGGTCTAGCATACAGTAGGTCTAGCATTAGTTGGAAATGCTCAGAGGCAGAGCTCCCCAGCACCGAACTACTCTAAATTTAGCATGTGGTTTCAAGTGTAATGAAGCAGAATGATGAGAGTAGGAACCTGAAAGAGGAAGAGGAGAAGAGCCTTCAGATGCTGTGTGCTGCCGACAGAGAACACAAGGCTTCATAGGCACTGTCTGCTTCCAAAGTAGTTTCTGATCTAAAACAGTTAGATCCTCTCAGTTAGTTTAAATGCATTCTGCTTTTAACAAATTTATTCTAATGGCATCCATTAAGTAATTACCCATAATAATAGATTCATTTCATGTCTAATTAATTATTAAAGGAATAAAGCACCATCCAGTTATAGAATCCATTAAGAGCTTTTATAAATGCTGTGAAGTTGCAAACTTTCTGGAAATTTTTCGTTTAAGATGGATTTCTTTTCCTTTCTTCTTTTTCATTATTTTTGTCCTTTGGCTTTGTAACATCTCCGACAATAAAAAATGATAGTACAAAAGAAATATTGACAAGATGACCAACCGCTTGGCTCTACATGCAAGGATCCTAACTGATCATCAGAGGTTACTCCTGGGCACTGGAGAGGGGGAAACCGAAGCAGCAGGAAGTCTAAATGTTTCAGCCAGATGTTCCATGTGTTCCCAGAGACTCGGTTCACCATCTCACTGAGTGCCTAGGATGAGAGTCCTTGCATCACTCTTCACGTGCAAGCAAGCAAATACCCTGCAGAGCATAGGGGGTGCATAAGCCCTTACAAAGGGCTTTGCGCTCTGCTTCCAATTGAGAGGCTGAAAGTCAACGTTTATTAAAAAACCCTATTGCAAAAACAGCAAGTGATAAAATGCAATTCACAGCTTGGCCTATAAAATAGGAATACAGACATTCTAAACGGGAGGTAATGATAAGCACACTTGACCCGTTAGTCTGTGGTAAGATATAAATAAAATCCTGACAGCTCTAAACCCAGGGGTCTTTGCCTTATGAGCCTGACAAGATGGACTCCACGGTCCCTTCTGGTCATATCCCAAATCATTTCCAGACTCTAAGCCTTCATCTCTTCACTAACAACGAAAACAACAAAGCAGGAAGAAATACTACCATTCCTTGTGGTTGTTATGGAAATACAAATAGAGACTTTGTTTCATGAAATGTTACGATAATGACACAGGACACTCAAATGTTTGTTGCAAGGAGGCTTGCCCTGCATATACCACACATTCCAGCTCATCTAAACCCCGTTTAGCTCCCTGTGTTAGGAAAAGCAAACGGTGGGTGTCCCCTCTTCTTCTTGGAGGACACTTTTCAGCACCCAAACCATAATCCCCCTAGGCCTGGGTGAAGAGTCAATGCAGGGGTAACTCGGTCTGCTCCATGGGATCCAGCAAGTTTTGTGTGTTTCATTTCCTGTTTCTGTCTTCTGCAGACTCGCTCCCCCAGCTGTCTCCTCTATTTTTCCCTCTTCCTCCCTTTTTACTAGTCTGTTTAATACCCAGTAATTTCTTAACCACGCTTCATACGTGTAACAATATGTCTAACAGTAGTATCAGGGACAGCCCTGTGTTAGAGGAGAACTAAGTGTGGATATGACAAGAACCAATGTCACCCTGTCACGGACTTCTTAAAAGGACTGAGCTGAACTCTCTGTATTAGGACCAAAGTCTCCATCTGTATTCTTTCCCCACTTTCAATGTCTCCTGTTTTTCTGTTTTGTTTTGTTTTTTTCAAATATCAATGTGCAAGATGTAACAAGATCTTTTAAATAATTTTAAATAGTTAAATGGATTTAAAATATTAAATTTTAAATAATTAAATAAGAAGATCTCTTAAGTAAGTCTTAAACAGTTATTTGGTGTGTCATATCTTCTTATTCTGCAGCTTTCGCCCTTCGACTCTTAGACATCTACTGGGTCGGAGGAACATCAATATGGAAGTGCACACATTGGAATGAGTCATGTCAGGAAAGACAGTCAAAGTTCAGCATGAACTGAAGCAGCAGAAATAAAATTCAGGTCCCCTAGAGGAAACTAGCCATGTGTGAGTGGTATTTTTCTCCTTTAAGAAAAGTATTTTTCAAAGTCTCTTTGGAGGTAGGTTTATGGATTAGAAACCATATGTGAAATGTGATCTAAAGAAGAGAAATGAGGGTTTTGCAGCTGGTTGGCTAACCAGACTCAAAGAACATTAAAGAATAGTCAGGTTAACCTGAGATTCCTGGTCTCACTTAGACTGCATATTAGTGCTGTATATGGAGCCACAGAAGCCATGCTTGTAAGCATACAGAGGATGAACATGTGCAAAACACTTCATTCTTGATGAGCTTGATGGGGCTGGGAATTTGGTGCGGTGGTAGAGTATTTGCTTAGCTTATAACAGAGTCCTGAGTTTAATACCCAGTAACCTACACATACCCAAACATAAACACACACATACTCACATATACAAATATACATACAGATACAAAGATGGTATCATGATATGATAGTGAGCTTAATATGTTCAAGCATTATACCAAAATAAATCATCTCTAACTTGAAAGAAGGCTGCCTGGGGTGGTCATTTAAAGGTCATGTGTTCACTCTTGTTTCGGAATTGTCAACATTCATGTGGTAGAGTCTCATTTGAAGGAGAAAGACTAAAAATAGCAGAGGAAAATGGGCACCAGACGACCAAGCCCAGCAGATGTGCACCCTGGGGTCATCTTCCCACTGTGCTGTCCAGAGAAGATGGGATGAGAAGTGCCTAGAAAAGCCAGACCAGGAGCATGAAGGGGAGAGCTCTGTTAAAGCTTGTGGTGAAGTATTTTCATTGGAAAGTGTTTCCACTTGGGTCTCCATATTTAGAGGACAGAGATAAGATCACTGGGAAGAAGATTCTGCAAGGATGATTTTAGTTCCATACAGGAAAAAAATGATTTAAATTGTCTGATCAAAGCCCAGGCATGAATGCACTCTCCCTCCAAGAAAGAGGCTGAATGCGAACTTTTGCTGCTGAACCTCTAACTGAGTAAACAGCTGGATGATATGACCACCAAGATAGAGCAACAACCTGATAGAGCAGATGTCCAAATGATATGGCAAGTATCCACTGTGCAGTCTAGACAGCTGTATTGGGTCTGGCTACTCCAATCACCAGAACACAAGGAAATCTGAACCTTGCAACCAAGTGATACACAGGTGTCGGTGCACACGGCATGTGTCAACATTTAAATGTAATCTTTATCCAAGCACTTCTTGGTTCTGCAAGGACTCAGATAACTTGTAAGGACTCAGATAAGTGTGAACGTTTGACATTACTTGTTTGAAGTTTAAGCATGAGGAAGACTTAGAAATGCATTCTATGGACTGACCTGGAGATTTCTGTTTGCAAACAACACCGTGATTACCTTGGTTATGAGAAAGGGAGATTAGATTTAGATTTTTTCAAGGAGCAGATCTGGAGCTTTGGAAAAACTCATAGTGTTTCTCTAACTCATTTCCAGTCTTGGAATGTTGCTAATAATGACAGCAATGCTAACGATTGTGATGTCAGTTCATTGAGAGCTCGGACAGTGGGCATTCCCTTAGAGTGAACCTTTATTGCTGTTACTAAGAGTAGCTGATAACATGCAACCAAAACAATTTCAAAACATTTACAT
This sequence comes from Peromyscus melanophrys, assembly GCA_902168415.1. Taxonomy (NCBI): domain Eukaryota; kingdom Metazoa; phylum Chordata; class Mammalia; order Rodentia; family Cricetidae; genus Peromyscus; species Peromyscus melanophrys. The sequence goes on along the minus strand of CABHPR010128212.1, from coordinate 5,849 downwards.
GTATTATATCACTAAGTACTTACGACACCCCCAGGAAAGCAGGTCTCATGGTTATTGCCATATTGCAAATAAGATGGGAACACAAAGTTTAATAACTAGCCCACAGTTTACATAGTTATAAGTAACAATACTAGGACATCTCCAAAATGGTCTTGTTCAAGGCGCCTATGAAAAATAGTTCCATTTTATGATGAAGAAAATGGATATCAAGAATTTACCTGTCCAATATTATGTCTATTCAGAAACAAATAAATCATGAGTTGACTCAGTTTATCCCTTAACCTTGTAAATTTTTGCCTGTGTACCCTCAGATTTAGAGTACCCAATGCCTCTAGACTCCAGAAAGTCGAGACAGTTCTGGCTTCTGGTGTAACATACTCTCTTTCACTTGGGGTCAATATTAATCCAGTATCCTTGCTAGTCTGGGGCATAGCTGGGTCATCAGGTGCCTACCGAACTGCTCAGAGTTTTCAGAGAGTGGCCTCTCCTGACAGGTAGCCATGTTGAAGCTCTGAGGTGGGGGGGGGGGGGGGGCTTGGTGACTCTCATCTGAGGGTGGTCTCCAGAAGTACAGTCTCTTGGATCTTCTGCCAGGGAACATTAGCAGGAGCGAAAGGCTCCATATGATATGTGCCATTCCCCTGGACCATATGCTAATGTGCCAATCTGCAGGTGTGTGGAGAAATGGATGAAGGGCAGTGGTGATGACTGACCTCGTTAGCATCTTATTCTTTACAGTCAATCTGTCTTATTTTAATTCTGTCTAGAAGAAAGTGAACACAAGGTTGTCCAAGGGCCTCTG
>CABHPR010128211.1:0-14832 GCA_902168415.1 Peromyscus melanophrys | reverse complement strand
ACACACACACACACACACACATACACACACACACACACACACGTACTGATAAGTAAAAATAAAATAATTAAAAACTTTTAGTTTTATTTGGTAGATGACCTTTGCTCCAAAAGACCATGAGAAAAAAGAAGAAGAAGAAAACTTTATAGGTGAAAAAATCTTGCCTTAAATGGATTTGAAGTATTCCTGAGTCAAGACTTAATGCATATGCTCATTACTACCATCATTTCCTAGTTTTTACTATCAATTTATTCCACACACTATACCTGAAGTACTACTATTGAAAACGTCATCCTAACATTGGCTTCATGCGTTGGCATGTGTGCTCATACAGACAATACTATTCTTGTTAAGTGAGAGGGGATACGTGAAATGAGAATGGGAACTAATTTGGAAGGGGAAGTAGGTGAGTGGAGAGAAGACAAGGCTAATGGAGAGTAGACAGGATTCAAATGCATTATATACATGCAGAATACGTATGAAAAAGTACTAACAAAACCAAGTATTATATAGTTTATGTTTATTAAAAACTCCAAATGAATACCAGCTACAATAAGAAACTAGAAAGGGCACAGGTTGGAAAGAGGAAGAAGACAAGCAAGCATGGGAGGGGCCATAGCAGGTAGACACGTGAATGAAAATGCCATGTATAATTAATTGTAACTAATTTTTAAATTTTCGTTTTTTTATTTAGTGTGTGTGTGTGTGTGTGTGTGTGTGTGTGTGTGTGTGTGTGTGTGTGTGTGTGTTTTCATGGCATGAATGCAGAGGCCAGAGGACAACTTTTCAGAGTCATCTCTCTTCTTCTGCCATGTGGCGGCTCCTAGAGGTCAAATTCAGGTGGTCAGGTTTGGTAGCTGTGACTGGTTCACCTACTAATTTTTTAATGGAAAGAAAAAGAAAAAAAGAAGATCATTCTCAATCCTGACAGTAAATATTAATCATTTGGGTACTTTGAAAATATTACTTACTATTCAGGCTCTAATCCAGATTCCAGTTACATTGGTCCAAGTTGGGGCCTGGGCACTGCTAATAGCATGTGGAACAGGGGTGAATAGGACCCACCTCAAGGAAGATGGCCAGCAGGATTTTTCTACCAGGGTTCTCTGTGAAGACTTTCAGGTGTCAGTGAAGAGCCAGCACCCTTTGTCATAGGGACATTCACTTCTGTCCCACTGCTTATGACATGGACAAAGTCCCCAGACAATCCCCAGGACAGAACTATTCTGAGTTACTAGTGAATTTGGATTTGCAATCTCAGTTCTGAAACTGAAGACAGTTACAAGTTTGCCATTAAAAAAATTCTAATTATATTTAGTTATCTATCTATTTATTGATTTGTGGATCTGTGTGTGGATATGTGTGTATGTGTGTGTGTGTGTACGTGTGTGTACATGTGCTCATACAGCACAAGTGTAAAGGTCAGAGAGCAATTTACAGGAGTGAATTTTCTTCTACAATGTGGGTCTCAGGAATCAAATTTAGGCCATTGTGTTTGGCAGCAAGCACCTTTGCCTGCCCTAAATTTTTCATTTTTAGTGTTGGTTTCATGTAAGGATCAACTGAAATTTTTCTTAGAAATGCAGACTCCAGTGTTTGAGGTCCAAACACCATTATCTACATTTTATAAAACTTTTCAAGTGATGCTTAGGACTTAGCTGGCTAATGGTGGTTAGATTTTCATAGACAAAATCAAGAAAATGTCACAAAAAATATATACAGAAATGTGTATTTCTGTCTGAAAAGAAAGTCTTTCATTGCTACAGCCAAAGGCTTTGGACCCTGAGATGTATTTGAATTCAAGGTTTGCCATCACTAAGTCCTGTGACCTCGGGCAGTTTACCCAGTGCCTCTGTGTACTGGGAAAGTAAGAAGAATGTGTCCCTAATGGTGCTTCTGTGATGTGCCCCAAGAATGAGGAGCACAGCAGAGGAGCAAGTATGTAGATATTCATTCTTCCTCCTTCCCACTGTAAAAATGAAAGAAAGGAGAGAGACAGAGAGGTAGAGAGAGAGACAGAGAGAGAGAGAGGAAAGGAAGGAAGGAAGGAAGGAAGGAAGGAAGGAAGGAAGGAAGGAAGGAAGGAAGGAAGGAAGGAAAGAAGGAAGGAGTGCAATACAAAGAGAGGCTGACATCTAACAAAATATAAAGATATCAAGATTATATGGATCACTTCCCTTAAATCTAACTAACTTCCAGTAACTGGAGGGGAAGAATTTCAATGCAAAAGGGCTCTGGGTTTCAAAACTAGAGTTTCAGTGATTTTCTGAAATATGTTGTTCATCTCCTAGCATTACCATGTCTCATTGATTTTTTTGTAAATGGTTTGGAAACAACTCAGAAACTAACTATGACTCATGACAAATTCATGAAAGAAAAAAATCAGATTCCATTTGAAATTGCAGGTGTTGATTACAAAAACAACAAAAGATACAGTAAACCAGGACTCTGTACCTTTCCATTCCCCAAGTGGTTTCTCCCTCTCAGATGTGAGAACCTAGCTTCTATTTCTTTATTTATCAGTACTTTCTTAATTCAACAGCCCTGCAGAACATGGATCTACCATCCGACCAATAGCTATTTTACTTCTGGCATAAACCCAAAGGACACCATATCCAACTACAGAGGTACTTACTCATCTGTATTCATTGCTACTCTATTGACAGTAGCCCCTAGACACTAGGTAAATCATACATTCAGAGTATGAGGCCCAGGAACCCGTGTTTTCACAAGTACTTTGAGTGATGCTAAGGATAGTAAGTCTTTAGAACCTTGCTTCTTGCAGAGGAGAAAAGTAGCGAGCTGAAACTTCCATGTTATAAAGAGATCTTGCCCAGGGTTTCCAGGTACCTGAATTCTCCTCTTCAGGGCTCATGGACGCTCTGCACTTGAGTTTACTGAGGTAGCACAGATTGTGTCCTATTCTACCTATAAAGGCTACATTCAACCCATAACAAATATCTCAGGAAGAAAATGAGCTCACAGTAACATAGGCCAAAGTAACAAAGGACTTGAAGAGATATTAGTTACCTCCAAAAAAAGAACATAAGCAAAAATAATTAGGACAGTGGAACCAGGAACTTAAAAGATAGCTGATCCGTTATATCAAACGGAAAAACTACTTATTAATGCTAATTACAGAAATGTTAAAGTAGATACAGATATGTTAAGAAATAAGTCATTGAAATGGGGTAAGCTAGGGGGAAATAAAAGCACTCTAAGGAAAATGAAGAAAAGTTTAAAATGATTAGAGAAGTATCTACAGATAAAAACTGTAACATCTAACATATAAGTACATGGACTAGAATAAATGACAAAAATGGATGTCACTAAAGAAAACACTGGTGAATTTGGATTCACAGAGAGAAATGACCCAGAATAGAACTCAAAATAAAAAGGGGGAAAACAGATGAGAATTGTAACACAATCTCAAACAAGCCAATATACGTTTATATGGAGTCCCAAAAAGACAAGAGACAGAGGAGGGGGAAAGCATTGAAAAAACAAGCTGCAAACTTGATGAAAACTACAAACTCACAGTTTTCAGAGTCTCAACCAACTCCAAGAATAAGAGAAATGAAGAAAACAACACTAAGGCTCATTTAAATCAAAGTGTTTTAAAATAACGCAAGACTGTAAAAATATACAAAAGCAAAATAGAGAACGGCAGTAGATGTACCAAAAGCAGGCCAGGACACGGCCGTGGGAGACAGAAGGGAAACACCTGTCAAGCTGTGTCCTCTATCCAGAGAAGGGACCTGAAAATAAAGGGCAAAATAAAGACATTCCCACCATACAAAATCTGAAAGAATGTACGGTTGGCCCACCAGCACCATAAGGAGTGTTAGAAACAGTCTTTCAAGCAAGGGGAAAATGAATGCTACCTAAGGAAGTTAGACCTGAGCAATGGAGTGGGAAATGGCAGAAATAGTCAACACGTAGTGTAGCTTGAGTTTTCCTGCCTGGCCCACGGTCAGGACAAATCTCTTTCACCTGCCAGTCCCACAGCCGCTCAGACCCAACCAAGTAAACACAGAGACTTATATTGCTTACAAACTGTATGGCCGTGGCAAGCTTCTTGCTAATTGTTCTTATATCTTAAATTAATCTATTTCTATAATTCTGTTCCTTGCCACATGGCTCGTGGCTTACCGGCATCTTTACAGGCTGCTTGTCCTGGCGGTGGCTGGCAGCGTCTGGCAGCGTCTCCTTCCACCTTCCTGCTCTTTTAATTCTCTGTTAGTCCCGCCTATACTTCCTGCCTAGCCACTGGCCAATCAGTGTTTTATTAGCAACACATTTGCCATACAGAACATCCCACAGCACTGTAGGTGGAGGGGAAAGGAAATTTACATATTATCCAAATCATTTTAATTAAGTATATAATGTAGAAAATAATAAAATTCATTGTGATTTCATTTCATAGGTTGGAAGGCTAAGGGTAGGGAATAGAATAGAAGCATGTGGTTGCAAGAAACAAAAGAGTTCAGAGGGGGTCATTTTTTTTATAAAATGACATGATGCTGTTTATATGGAAATATAAGGTCCTGAGAAAAATGTACAAGAAAAAGAAAGAGGACTTACATTACCTCATTTCAAGATGTCATGATGGGGCATTAAAAAATATATGGATCAATGAGACAGAGGGGACTCTGAAAGCCATTTCTAGATTATCAGTTGACTTTTGACATGATACCAAAGGCAGTGAACTGGGTGACGGGTTATCCATTCAGCAACTGGTACCAGAGTTAATTAGACAGCTATGTGCAAGAAAGAAATGAGCTGGTCTTGATAATGCACCCTGTAATCCCAGCACTTTGGAGGTGGAGACAGGCACAAATGTGTATGTGCACTTGTGTATAGGTGCAGATGTGTGTGTGTGGAGGTCAGAAGTCAAAGTTACTTTTCACCTTAATTTTTTTTAGGCAGGGTTACTTTAGCAACTCAGCTAGACCTGCTGGCCAGCAAAGCATAGGGACCCTGCTGTCTCTGTCCCCCATTGCTGGGATTAGATGTACACACAAACACACCCAGCTTTTCACACGGGTGCTGGGGATCCAAGCTCAAGTACTCATTTTGTGCAGAAATACTTTACCACCTGAACATCTCCCTAGCCCCAACTGCTAGTTTACTAAGCAGACCCAGTCACATGAAAACACACTCCATTAAAGAAAAAAGTTAATTATACTTTAGAACAGAATTTTTCTCATCAAAGACCAGCACAATAAAAGTGACATGGCTACCATGCACAGAATGGGACTATAAACCCAATGAAGAGCTTAGCCCTACAACATTTACTATCACACAGCTGAGTAACAAGGAAACCAGAAACCTAAGAAAAATGTTGCAAAATATTTGACCCAATGCATCACTAAAAAAGATAAAAATGGCCATCTGACATATGGCCATTTTAACAGATGGCAAATATATATATATATATATATATAAAAGATGCTGAACATCATTATTCATTAGAGGCAAAGCAAATTAAAGCCACATGAGGCACCACTATACACTCACTAGAGTAGCCAAAGGTTATTTTATTTTATTTTATTTTATTTTATTTTATTTTATTTTATTTTATTTTATTTTGGTCTTTTGAGACAGGGTTTCTCTGTGTAACCCTGGCTGTCCTGGAACTTGCTCCATAGACCAGGCTGGACTCAAATTCAGCGATCCGCCTACCTCTGCCTCCTGAGTGCTGGGATTAAAGGCATGGGCCACCACTGACTGGCAGGAGTGACCAAAATTTAAAAGTCTGAGCATAATATTTTTGTCACAAAAACTAAGAAGTATTAAACAAAACAACTGACAAATTTGGCACATAAAATTAAAAACTTCTTTATTATAGAGAAGTAAAAACATTATAAAATATTCTAAAATGAAGTATTGAAGTGGTAACATCAAAATGTATGACAATGGGTTACTTTGTCTTGATGGACAAAGAATTCTTACAAATTATTTTAGCTCAAAAGGAAAAAAGTAACAAAGAAAAATAGTCACAACAATATGAAAATATGTTCCTCTCCCTGTATTACCAAGGAAAGAAAACACAACTAGACATCATATTCATGAGTTGGCAAAATCCTGGCAAACCTATACCACTACTAAAGGACATAACCAAATTAAAATGTAAATAAATAAATAAGTGAGTATTGTTTTGAATAGAAATGTATAAAATACAAATCCCCTAAATTAATTCCTAACTTGAATGATGTTAAAACATTGTAGACATTTATTCAAATGCTCATTCAGAATTCTTGAAATATTTAAACTTGGCATGATGGAGTGTGAAAGTCTTCCCATTATTGTTCAGTCTAATGGGTAATAAGTTGGTCATTTGGTGGAAAACTATTTCCAGTTGTTTAGAAGAATATGCTACTAATTCAAAAGAATAATTGATAATCCTGGGACACTTCATTTATTTACAGAGTAAAATTAAACCATAAAGTTACCAGCTGAAATTTGAATGAAGTTGTTTGTTTTAAATAATTACACACTGGGGGAAATCATTAAATATATTTTTTAAAAGAAAACTCTCAGAAACAAAACAAAAGCATTGAAAAATGCCACATAAAACTAGAATCAGTGTGAGGAAAGCAAAGAAATCTGAACATAATTTAAGTAAAAAGCAAACTGGGAAATTATATTTGTAAGGCATGTTCAGAGAATTGTTAGCCTTAATACTTGAAAAGCTCAAATGCATTATTTGGGATAAAAAGGTAATATCATTAGAACTGATATTTATCCCAAAGAAAGGTTTTTTTAAGTGGCCAGCAATCACTAAAAGATGTGCTTTCTGATTTATAATCAAAGAAAAGCAAATTAAAGTAATGACATGCAGACAGATAGACAACCAGGAAACTATCAAAATCTGTGTCAAGAAAAGAAGAAGCAGGCGTTTAGGACTGACTGGAGAGCATTTCATTTCATCAGCTCTGACAAGAGACCATTTGTGAAGGAAGCCAGGAATAAAGAGGGAGAAACATAAAGGAGTGAAAGAAAGAAGGACGAAAGGAAGAAAGGGAAACAGAAATCAGCATCATTGGGGCTGGAGAGATGATCCGGTGGTTAAGAGCACTGGCTGCTCTTCCAGAGGTCCTGAGTTCAATTCCCAGCAACAACATGGTGCCTCACAGCCACCCATAATGGGATCTGATGCCCTCTTCTGGCATAAAGGCATACATGCAGATGGAGCACTCATACGTCATACATAAAATAAATAAATCTTAAAAGAAAGAAAGAAATTGGCATTATTTCCCTAAAACATTATTTAAGCAAATAATGGCAACAAATGATAACCCTTGATAATCCTTGTCATATATGAATTTAAAAAGAGGTGACACAGTAAATACAAACATTAAACATTAAGGTAATGTTAAAATGGCCATCAGGAATTCCACTAACATCCAAGCAAAGTATTAGTTGTGGCACGCAAAACAGGTGGCTGGAGAGATGGCTCAGTGGTTAAGAGCACTGGCTGCTCTTCCAGAGGATCCAGGTTTGAGTCCCAGCTCCCACATAGTGAGTGAGTCACAACCAGGGGATGAAATGACCTTTTCCAGCCTCCATTGGCACCCTTATGCACATAGTGTATGCACATGTATGTATGTGTAATGCATACATGCAATCAAAACACCCATACACATAAAATAAAAATAATAATTTTTTTTTAAAAAAAGAAAGAGGCAGAAGATTAGGCAATAAACCTAATCACAAGTAGTAAAATAAAAAACCGTAAGACTCTCAAGGTAAGTTAAAAAAAAAAAAAAAGGAAAATTAAAAAAAACAAAACTATAGGATAAGACAGTTAGAGGAGCAGTCCAATAAATCAGTGTTCATAGCCAGTGTTTGTTCATTCGTCCTTTTGGTCCAAATCCAGTTAGATATTATATCCAGGTGCAGTATTTGGCAGTGAGATAAACATTAAAATTAAATGTTAACTGGTGCCTTAAACCCATTAGAGCTGTGTTCAGACTCTGACCCTGGTTTGTGTCGATCAGGAAGTGCTGTGCCGTGCTGAACTGTGATCTCCCCGAGATTCAAGAAATGTCATCTAAGAGATGGATGAGACCAGACACCTGCCACATGTTCCTGGCCATATGCAGACTCAATAGTAAAGGAAATTATTTTAAGTTTCAGGTAGGTTTAGCCAGAATGGCAGGAAATGATTAACCTACACGTTATCCGGCTTTTAATAGACACTCCACGATAATACTCTTCAGATGGCTATCCTTTTGACCCAGCCATTCCACTTAGAGAAATTTTGACTACAAAACTTTTACATAGGTATAAATACTTATATTTACACATTTTAGCACAATACTACTCTTAGTAGAAGCTGAAAAGAGCTAAAATATACTAAATGTCCAAATGGTAGTAGGGGACCACAGATAAGGAAATTTAGGTGCAGGCATTATATGTGGAAGTTAAGACCTAGTTAACTTTCTTTTTTAAAAGTAATTTTCAGAGCATATCAGTGTAGTAATAGCAGCATCAGGAAGATGAAGAAATTCCACGGTCCTCTGTATAGTTTAATAATATTGGTGGGCTTTGTGGGAATAACAGTTTCTGGAAATACATCTTGTAGGCTTTATGAAGAACCACCAGGCTGAAGATGGCTCAGGAGTTAAAAGCATTTACTCCTCTTCCAGAAAATCTGGATTTGGTTTTCAGCACCCACATGTTGGCTCACAGCCATCTGTAACTACAGTTCCAGGAAATCCAATGCCCTTTTCTAGCCTCCTCAGGCATCTGTACGAATACAGTGCACATAAATTCACATGGGCGAACACAAACACACACACACACACACACACACACACACACACACACACACACAAATAAATAATAACAAAATTTAAAACTAGATTTAAGGTATTTGGTGTTCACAGAGCAGCTTATCATCAGTGTTGTGCTTGAAAAGGCGTAATTGTATGTGGAATTCATAAGACACTGGCAGGCTACCTTCCCATCTGTGGCACATGTCCACTGGAGCTTCCTTGTCCCCTGACTACTGTGGCCTTATACCTCCTCCACCTGGGATTTTGATATATGAACACTCCCCTGGCCCATCTTTCCAAGCTGGTCAAATAATTATCAGCCAACACTGCAGATCTCAGTGTGTACCATGTTTTATAGTGGCTCTGGAGGATGTTGGCATATAGGAAAAGCTGTGTGTATGTAACCCAAACTCACACTGAGATTCCCACTTGTAAAGGGTACATGTATAAAGCAGTCTCAATGTTGTTCCAAAGAATTATTACCACATGACCTACATTATGCCACAAGCAATGTACTTAGAAATCATTCATTCTACAGACTTTTTTAAGGTAGAATTGCATGTATCACATTATTGTATGTGATCCAAAGACAGATACACTCTGTTTCTTCTAATATGGAAAATAGCCAGAAGCCTTAGGAAGGAATCCATAACTACTCTCCATGATCGGAGTATGGCCATGTGGACTACAACTGGCTTCTTCTTCCTGAACTTATTTGTTCATTTTGTTGTCAATGCCTCTTTGTTGTAATTATTGGGCCTTACAGTAAGTCTTGATAGGATTATTTTTTTACCCTTGTCATTGTGAACTCAATTTTGCTATAAGTTTTTCATCATAGCTATAATAATCCTGTGTCATGTAAAGTCCAACATACATCTGAGTCAAAATGGAATTGATAATAAAATACCAGCAGAACATTTAAAAACATTTCTTCTAGAAACATAAAGCCAAGAGCTTTCTCTTCCATAGCCCCAGTGATCATTGCCCAGAAATGTAGTGCTTCATAGATATGTTGCTCACAATTATGCAGGTCAATATTGTGAGCAAGGTTCTGCTGGGTGACTCTTCAGCTCCGTGTAGCTCTGCCTGAATGTATCCACTTGACTGCAATTCAGTTGGTAAATTGGATCAGATTAAAATGCCAAGAATTCTAATTCTTAACACACACTTCCAGTGCCTCTCCCCTCTCTTCTCTCTTCTTTTCCCTCTCCCTCTCCCTTCTCCTTTCTCCCCCACTTCTGTCTCCCCATCCCCCAACTATCTTGAGTTCACTTTCAGCATCCCGCTCTTAGGAAGATCAGAGAGCTGTAGAAACTTGGAGAAACTTCTGGCCCAGGAGGAAAACATTCTGAGAAAAGTAGGGGATCTGCCAATCTCTTAAACAAGTGTATGAGAGAGTTTAGGGGGAGGAAAGGGAAGGGAGAAATGATGTAACTACATTTTAATCTCAAAAATAAAAGAAAAAATAATCTTCTAATAGTGACATGTATTCCTCCTCTCTCTACTTCCTCCTAGAAGCCCTCTATAGCCTCAGATGAGTAAGCAGAGATCCAATATGCTTTTTAGACTGCCCTGTACATGAGCTTATCAAAGCCTCTATTAGACCTCACTGATTCTTTCTCGCTCCTCCATTACATGTTCTCTTGTAAAGCAAGGACTACACTTTACCTGCCCCCCATGAGAACCCCAGTGCCAGCAGTGTCCAGCCCCCCATGAGAACCCCAGTGCCAGCTGTGTCCAGCCCCCCATGAGAACCCCAGTGCCAGCAGTGTCCAGCCCCCATGAGAACCCCAGTGCCAGCAGTGTCCAGCCCCCCATGAGAACCCCAGTGCCAGCAGTGTCCAGCCCCCCATGAGAACCCCAGTGCCAGCAGTGTCCAGCACGGAGCAGTTGCACAGCATTGACTTGTTTAGTTATCACCTTTCAGCGCCACAAAACCGTCAGTTTCCAGCTAGAGCCCCATAGAAGAGAAAGGAAGGAATCAGAGTGACCCACAGATGTGTTACTTTGCCTGTTGTAAGAAGCAATCTAGGGGAAGCAGGGGTTAGCATAGCTCACATTTCAACAGCATCATCCATCTTGGTGAGAAGGCATTGTGGCAGGGACCTGAGGCTGCTTGCTCACATCCAGGAAGATCAGAAAGCAGAGCTCACAACGCACAAGAGGAGGGCCCAGGTTATAGACTGAACCCCCCAGCAACCCACTTCCTCCAGCCAGACACCACAGTCCAGAGGTTTAACAACCTCCCAAAGCCAACAGCTGCTGCCTAAGCATTCAGACACAGGAGCCTGTAGGGGCCGGTTCGCGTGTAAACTACACAACGTCGCTTGCTTCCTGGCTCTATCACAGCTACCTTGCTTGAACTGTGACCCTCTAGGCTCTCCTCCTCCTCTATATTTCAACAATACCAGCAGCTTGCTGTGCAGTCTATTTCCCATCATGCACTTTGCTTACTTTTGCCTTCTGTGGCACTGAATTTTTTAAAAAGCCCAGGACTTTCAAAATCCCAACAACTTAGAGTTACAAAGTATCCAGTGCGTTTCATACAAGGGAAACCAACCCAGAAAAAGGTGAGTATAGCAGATCCCGGCCTAGAACTTGAACCTCCTGAGGTCATCATTCTAGTTCCTTACTTCGTGAGGAAAGGTAATGGTGCTGGGATGGATAAACGCATCTTTATGCCAGATTGGAGCTTCCAACTCAAGCCTGCTAATGGTATGCAAACAAGTGAATCTGAAAGAGGGACCTAATTTTCCATTCATCTTTCCATTCTGGTTCCACATGCCACACATGGAGAGCATTTGGCGGGGGCTGAAGAGGTGAGAAGAGATCCACCATGTGCAGATCTGCACCGCCGCTCAGCAGGGCTGTCAGTAATGTCTCACTTAACACACTGTCACAGCATCCTCCTTCGGTTCACCTCGGTCGCTACTACAACACTCCATAAGAAATAATACCATCTGTTAAAACACACAAGGCAGGGAAACGCAGCTGCTGTCATTGCACAAAGATGGAATTAGCCAATACTGAGCAATTACTTCCCTTTTAAATTTCACAATTAAAATTTCAGTCTTGCTTTATTTGTACCACAAAAGTCACCACAACACTGCGCCTGTTGAAGTAACAACACCGCTCTCTTGATGAAAACACAGAAGAGGAGAAGTTAAGCTGGGGATAATGGTAATTGTTACCCTGTTGCCTTTTTTATAAATCTGTTTTAAGTTCCTTTAGGCACTTAGCATTCCACTTAGCAGTATTAAGAATGGATTTGCACATTGCATTCACATCTAGGACACCCCAGTAGTTAGTTAAAAATTACAGCGTAAGGCTTATAGTTGATGAAATATGATCATTACGCTCCATTCCAACATGTGGTTCTTCTCCTTGGTAAGAGACTTAGTGGAAAGGAAGGTGCCCAGCTCACAAAAAGACAGGTTTCTAATTTAAACAGAGTTGAAATTCTGCCTCTCAGCTTTTCCTCCATTCATTGGAAGGGAGCAGATTGCTGGCTAAACAACAGAAGGGTGGACCTTTTCAGAGCAGAGCGGCTGAGTGAACTCTTCAAAAAGCTGTAAGAGATCAACAATTGCCTTGGCCATACTCCATTATGAGGGTGTCAGCAAGCTGGTGCTTCTCTCTTGGATGCATTTTTTAGGAAGGAAATTGTAGACTATATTTTCTAGGGGCCAAAAACAGGCAGACCTAACTTACTCAGTTTTCTGATGAGCAACACTATCTTCCAAGGCAGGACAATCTCAGTGACCATGAAAGGAGTTGAATTCTCAGCTCCTCTCCAACTTTTGACCTGTCTCTGATTATCCAATATGACCACAAACTAATGATTGACAACAAGTGTGGATGTCTAAATATTTGCTAGTTGATCCCCAGAAAAGAAAGCCCACATGTCTACCCATCTCCTACAGCCTTTAATAACATCACAGAGAATAAGTTGAACAATCAATCTGAAATTTTGAAACCTAAAACCCAAAATGCTTCTGAATCTAAAACATTTTAAGCACTGTTATGATATGCAAAGGTGGAAAACTCCACACTAATCCTCATAAAAGAATAGTCATAGTCAAAACACAAATATACTAAAGATAAAGGCATAAGACTATGTGTATAAAGATGCTCATGAAATAAACTTACTATCAGTCAAACTGGGTCTCACCACCAAGATATTTCATTATATAGATGAATCTATTCCAAAGTCTAAAACTATCCAAAACACAAAAGACTCAACTTTTTGAGAATTCCATACATGAATACTACATCTATATCATGTCTACCCCTTCCTCTCCCCTTTCCGACTTGACTCCCTGTCCTCCTTGACTCTCTCAGATTCATGACCTCGTATCCTATAATTGTTACTTCTTTATACATACATTCATATTGTGTGGACCTACTGAGTCCAAGTAGTGTTGCTTAGGTGTGCATGTGTTTAGGGATGGCCACTGGAATTGGATAACTTATCAGGGACTTGTCCCTGGAGAAAACAGACACTTCCTCTCTTGGAAGTCACTGACCTCTTCATCTAAGGGTGGGGCCTTGTAAAATATCCTCTATCCATTTTGGCATGTTGACTGGTGCTGTCATTATGCAACTCTCGTCTAAGTCACCATTTTGTTGAGATTTACAGGTGCAGCACCCCTGTCTTGTCTAGAGGACACTATCTAGCAACAGGCATCCTGATCCTCTGGTTCTTAGAGTCTTTCCATGCCACAACCCTTTCTAGGATGTTCCCAGAGCCTTAGGTGTAGGGGGTGCCTTACAAATGCACCAGTTACAGTTGGGTACCCCATGGTCACTTTTTCCCTGCTTTTTAATCAGTTGTAATACCATCTGTCTTCGGGCTAACAGCTACACTTACCTGTGTTACTTCTTTATACATACATTCATATTGTGTGGACCTACTGAGTCCAAGTAGTGTTGCTTAGGTGTGCATGTGTTTAGGGATGGCCACTGGAATTGGATAACTAAATGTGGATACACATTTAGAATACAGTTAGAAATTATACTGGTTTAGGAAAGTGGCAGTAGTAGGTTCTTCTCTAGGATCTATGACTTCTCCAACCCTGTGTAGTTTTGCTAAGTTTACAGTACCAGGCATGAATCCCTCTTGTTGAACAAGCCTTAAGCCCAACAAGACAGCTGTTGGTTATCCCCAAGATAAAAACACCACTATTGCAGCATTGGGGGTACCTTGCTGGGCCAGACATTGTTATGGTTCCTACGCTTTATAGTTGAATAGAACCATTTTGCTTTTCTCTCTTAGAAGCTTGCATAACATCTCCTGATACTAAAAAGGTTTCTCACTATCAAGAGTTTTAGAGAATGCATTTCCAACATATATTTACTTTCAGTGAATTTTCATAATTGTATGTTTCATAAACAAAATAGGTCTGTATACTACTTAATAAATAAAATGCCTCTCAAATGACCTGGTAAGAGTACTTGGTATCCACCATAAAAATGTTTATTCTACACTTGGCAATCAAGACATAAGCCTTTATAGTAAAACTAGGTATCAAATGCCATAGACTAGGCAGCTAATTACAAAATATTTCATATATTGTTTTTTATTTCAAATACAGCCTGACTTCACAATCATTGACACTCCTCTGGATGAAGACCATATATTATCTTTTCGGTGTCTCACAAAATACAGTAAAGTGACATCTGTAAGCCTCAACTGTCAAAGGCCAAACACCTCAGACTCACAAAGGTAAATCCATACTGGATTTTTTAAGTCTTATCTATTAGCGTGTATTCCTGTTCAAATAGAACAGCTAGCAAAATTATTGTCACAATACACACATAGATTCTGCCTGGCTCCACTGTCCAAAATCTTGGTGAGTAAAATGATGTCTAATGTATGTTACAGGGAGAAAACAGGCTGCAAGACTCTTAATGTCCTTGAATACAAAGGGTTCTATTTAGAAAGAAATTGCAATCTGTAAATATAATTCACAATCAAGGCTCTCAGATTCACAAATAGCAATGACTCCATCCCTGATTACTAATTGAATCAGGCACAACCAGGACTCCC
>CABHPR010128210.1:0-29558 GCA_902168415.1 Peromyscus melanophrys | reverse complement strand
TCTCTGTCTCTGTCTCTGTCTCCTGCTAGTTTTTCCTAAAAAACTTTGCTCCCAGTGCCTTTGAAATCCCAGACCATCTTTTAGAAGATACTTTTAAAGATTTGAATTTTAACTACAAAATTTAACTGACTTAACACACTTCTTCACCCTAAGATCAAACACTTTTCTTAAAGAAAATTTTAATTTAAAATACTTCATTCTCTGAAAATGGGAGTGAGGGGATCCGAAATTAAAGAGAAAAATGTACAAACAAGTGGGATTTGACCCGACTAAGCCAGTGTTGGAAAGTTCTGGCCATGTCCCTCTGGGTCAGAATGTGGTAACTGGGCCTTCGTTTAGTACTGCTAACCTGGCATCACCAGCCCTGATCTGAGAGCTGTGGGTAGAACAGCTCTTTGCCCTCTTGGACCTAGAAGTCAGTATTTATGAAAGGACGTTATTTGAAGTTCTAACAGTAATTGTATAAAGTATGTAAAAACAATAATCAGGGCCAGAGAAAATGGCTCAGTGGGCAAAATGTTTGTTGCACAAAGATGAAAACCTCAGTTCAGATGCCTACAACACACATATAAACTGGTGTGGCAGCTATACACTCATAACTCCAGTGCTGGAATGCAAGACAGACCGCTCCCCAGGGCTCCCTGGCCAGCTGGTTTAACAGAAATGGTCAGCTCTGGTCTCTCACTAATAATGTGAAGGGCAGTAGAGGAAGACTTCCAGAGTTGACTTCTGGCTTCCACAAGCACACTCGTGGATGCATTCACCCCATTGACACACAGAAATCATACAACAAGCATGACCATCAAGACCACACAGTCTCATATACATTCTCTGTTTGCTTGTGCTGCCTTCCAGAAAGTTTCATGTGTAGCATATTACTACACAGTTGAAACTCCTTTCAAGTATGTGTAAAGGAAGAAAGAAAATGCTCAGACAATACTTACTAGTAAAAGAAAATCCTCCAAAATGTAAATAATAATAATTGATTTGAAATAGCTCCAGTAAAGAAAATAATCTAATTTTTGTATATTGTTTTGCTTGGCTACTTAGTAAGATTTTTGGATATCCAAAGGCAACAAGAGATGGACATCAATTTTTAATTTGAAATTATACTGTGTCCAGGAGTGAGTGGAGAGCCAGGACTCCTAGAAATAGCAGGCTCTAAGAATTAGAGATGGACATGATGTTAAAAGACATTTTAGCGATTCCCTCACTTTAGGGATGGAGAAACCTAGGTCCACTAATGCTAGCACCCTTGGACATGAGCACCAAGGGGCAGACAGCTTCTCATTCAGATGATGTTTCTTGAGATCTCACAAGGAATCAGACCAGCAAGAAGATACAGAACATCTGGGGGCCTCAAGTTCTTCATTAGTGAGGTGAAAGCACCAAGCATACTCTATGTGGGCATCAGCAATCAGAACTTAATACCCAACACACTCAGCCTGGTGCAGAGGAACTCAAAATCTATTAGCTGCTTTCATTGTTAGTGGCAGGTTAAAGCAATGAACCAAAGAAAGGTAAGTCAATGGGTTCCGTTCTGGTCATCTTCCTCTAAGAGTTCATCACTGAAATAGTGAGAACACTAATCCAAACATACAGTCCAGAAAATTCTCTAACAATCTATGTATGTGTATAAACTGGAGCTCCAGTGTTTATTAGAGAGACAGTAGGCATAATTGTTAAAAATCATGAACTCTTGAACTAATCAGCCTGTGTTCAAACCTAGCCCACCCATTTTCCCACTGGGTAACAATAAGCAAGTTATTTAATGTCTCTGTGTCACATTTTCCTCTTCTATAAAAGGGAATAATGCTAGTGCCTATTTTGTAGGCACTATTAGGAAAAAGAATGCAGATATTTGGAAAGCACTCAGAATGGTATCTGGGCCAGTATAGAGTATCATCATCATCATCATCATCAACAACAACAGCATCAGCATCAGTGTCATATTACAACACTATCTTACACACCAGAAGTTGTTGGTTGTTTTTGCTCGTTTGCTCTTTTGGCTCTTTGATCTTTAGGGGTCCTGCCACCCAGCCCCCAAATAAGTAACACATGGAGTCTTATTCTTAATTATAAATACCCAGCCTTAGCTTGGCTTGTTTCTTGCCAGCTTTTCTTAAGTTATCCCCTCTGTCTCTGGCCTTGGGCTTTTATCTTTCTCTATTCCTGTATACCTTTTCTTTCCTTTCTTACTCCATGTCTGACTGTGTAGCTGGGTGGCTGGGTGGCTGGCCCCTGAAGTCCTCCTCTTTGATCCCTCTCATTCCTTCTTTCTTTTCCTCCTAGATTTCTCCTCGTATTTATTCTCGCTGCCTGCCATCCCTGCCTATCCTTTCTCCTGCCTTGCCATTGGCCGTTCAGTTCCTTATTAGACCATCAGGTGTTTTAGACAGGCAAAGTAACACAGCTTCACAAAGTTAAACAAATGCAACATAAAAGAATACAACACATCTTTGCATCATTAAACAAATGTTCCACAGCATAAACAAATGTAACACATCTTAAAATAATATTCTACAACAACGGGATAAGATATTTTTTGTAGTGGAAGTTCCTAAAAAAAAAAAAAAAAAAAAAAAAAAAAAAAAAAAAAAAAAAAAAAACCTTTCAGAGCCCTGGATCCTAATGATGAGATTATGCTGCAAACCATCTACTGCTCAAATTCCAACCTCAGAAATACTTAAGACACTTTATACACTGGACTTAAAAAATAAGAAATATTCTGAGATAAGAATAAAAATAAGAATAAGAAATAAGAATAACAAGATGGAGAAGGAGGAGGAGGAGAAGAAGAAGCAAAGATAAAAACAAGCAATGATTCTGAGAATGCCAAGGTGACGCAATGAAATACTGTAGATAAATAGAAACTGACTTACCCAGATCTTTGGAGTAGAGTTTGCCAGCTGCTCTTGGCTTACAGCCATGCAGATAGACTGTTGGAAGGACTTTCTGTTTAGTGGAATTTACTTTTTTGTGCTTTGTACCTGTGAAATCACAGCACTTAATAGAATTTGGAGGAAGTCATATATTCATCCAACCATTTTACAGATAAGGAAACTGAGATCCAGATGAGTACAGCGATAAGCCAGCATGTGGCTTGTAAATAATGAAGCCTCTGAAGGAAAATGTTTTCAGAACCTTAGCCATCACCAGGCATCAGAGAACATTCCCAGCTTCATACTATAAATCTGATTAACTAGATCCATATTTTATAAATAAGTAGCTTAAGGAGCAGGAGTACTTCACCCAGTTGAACTTCAAATTACTTTAGATCAAAGTAATGTATCTTTTTGGATATCAGACTCTCACTTAAAAATTTATGTGCTTTAAAATTCCTGTTACAGAGAACATAAACAGTACATTGAGTTTGATCAGTCAGTAAAAAATTAATCTCAGGGGGTAAATGTTTCATCTTTCAGGGCATCGGAGAACTACATAACAAGCATTTTACTAAATTCCATTCTGGCCCCGAAATCATCTGCTTATGTCATATGGACGAGCAGCTTCCTGAGAAGCTGCCTGTTCCTTACAAGGCCTCCCGTTCAAGATGGAGGCTCCTCTGGAAATAATCCCACCATTCAACATCTTCCACGTTTGCCATGACCTAGACGTACAAACGTGGCCTGTTCATGTCTGTGTTTAACTTACAATTCAGAGTTGAGTGAATCAGATCTCTTAGCCCCACTGTCTGCTCTCAGCCAACGTCACAAGCCCTGCGTCATGTTTTATTAAGTGGACTGCTTTTCCCTTCATGCTTTATCCCGACTCCCACTCCCTCCCCGCTGGAGCCATACACTCTAAAGTTGATTTAAAAAAATAGGTGTTGTGGTGGTTAATTTTAAGTGTTCGATTAAGAAATACCCAGGTAGCTGGGAAAGCGTGATTGTGTGAGAGTGGGAACACTGGATCTCAGTGGACATGACCTGGTGTCTCTAAGGACTACCAGATAAAATTCTTGGAACATCTCTATGGGGTTAGACTTCCACTACTAATGCAAGAAGGGTTCCCAACTGCCTCACTAAGAGTTGGCACTAGCTGCCTTTCTAGGGTCATCTGTCTAGTGTAATGGTTCTCAACTCATGGGTCTTGACCCCTTTGGGAGTCAAACAACCCTTTCACGGGAATCATATCAGATATCCTGCATAGCAGATATTCACATTATAATTCACAACTGTAGCAAAATGACAGTTATGAAGTAGCAACAAAAATGATTTTATGGTTGGGGTCACCACAACATGAAGAACTGTATTACAGGGTCACCGCATTAGGAAGGTTGAGAACCACTGGTCTAGTGGATAGTAGAATGTTAGTGGACCTCTTCAGGAACACCAGCTCTTAGAAATATTTCAATTTCCCCTCTTCGATAATGTGAATTTCTAAATTCCATACACACCATGCAAGAGTCCTGAGCAACCAGAAGTGGTATCTTGGGACCATGCACATAGATTCTTTCCACACCAATCTGCTCTAATATTTCTGTTTTGCAAAGCCATTGATCTCAACATATTTCTCATAGGCCTTTGTTCTCCGGGGGACAGAGAGGGTAGCCTTTCTTAAAGGCTTTCTGAAGGTTTCTAACCTTGACCTCTGTGGGTTGGTACACTAGGATTGAGTTCATTCTCACCCCCTCTTCCCTTTCTCATTTGCTGCCTCCTTCCCTCCTCTTCCTTCCTTCCCACATCTCTCCTTCCTTTTGGCCACCTAGATCCTGACCTGCTCTTTCTTTCTTACCTTCCTCTAAACAGAGGAGAGGCAATGGGGAAGCCTGGGGACACTAGATTACACGGGGAAACACCATCTGCCTTCACTCACGTTTCCACAGGAATACACTTAAAACATCCTAAAGCACTTTACACATCGCTTAACCTTCTCAGAAACATACAGAACTCATTACCATTTGTAGATAAAAATAGAAACCAAGACAGAGAAAAAAGAAAAGCATTTTGTGAAGTAACAAGATGGGTGACCTCCAGGTGATCTACTTTAGAGAAATTTGTGTCTTTTCCATTGCCCCTGCCTCCCCACAGCATTAGGAAACCTGTTCAGAGCAGCAACTCTCCTCTGTTCTCCCGGTCTCCTCTTTTGTAGGTCCAGTCATCCGAGCTGCCAGAAGATTCTGGCAAAAACTGAAAACTGACATCTTTGCTTTTTGACAATGGCTTCTGGTTGTTCTTAAGCACTTTCAAGAATTCTTATTTCAATGTCAGTGACTCTATAATAAGAAGCATTTTAAATCCTCGGCTATTACTGTAATATTAACAACCACACAAGCAGCAGTTCATTTTTCAGACTACATTGTGCTTCCTGATTGTATCTCATGTAAACAATCATGGTGAGTTAGAACTCTTATGTGGAGTCTCGATTTTAAAAGTTAAATCTCTAGTTATAGACACATACAGTTTGTTTCAATTATATAACTATACCCACTTGTTGGCAATTTGAGCTTTATATTGTCATCTATCAAAATCTGAAAACCAATTTGTGTGTGTATGTGTGCGTGTGTCCATTTTTATGATCAAAATAAGTTAAATATGCTTGAAGAACACTTTTTTATGCCCCAAGTGAGCAATGGTCAGCAAGCACCATTTGTGAGCGAGGGCAGGCTGTGAGGCCAAGTGAAAAAAGACACTGTCTCCACAAGCCGCCACAATAGATTTAGACAAATGATTTAAATCACAAGTCTTGGTTTATTTTCAATAATATATACACAGGGCTGGTATATAACTTAGGGCTGGCAAGCTTGCCTGGCATCTATGAGGCCCAAGTTAATATTTCCAGTACTGAAAAAGAATGTAACATGGAAATAATAACACCTGAATGTGTATGTTTAAGAGTTAGCATGAGGATCAAATGAAATCATGGATATATAACACCTGGCATATATTAAGCATTGAAATGCTACTTTTCTTTCTTTTTCCTCTAGAAAAAATAATAGAATCACCATGAGCACCATGTGTAGCAGGAAGTACGAGAATACTGCAGAGATACGGACATTTTCATCTTTGAAATGAACCCAGCAACAGTCATGTGAGCACTTGTTCAAATAAGAG
Organism: Peromyscus melanophrys; assembly: GCA_902168415.1. Lineage (NCBI taxonomy): Eukaryota > Metazoa > Chordata > Mammalia > Rodentia > Cricetidae > Peromyscus > Peromyscus melanophrys. The sequence goes on along the minus strand of CABHPR010128210.1, from coordinate 23,499 downwards.
GCTTGGCTTTTGCACACAACAGGAACCTTGCATGCTGGTAAAGAGGCATTGCCGCTAAATAATTGTAAACGCCACATGAGCTTGAAGCAGAAGCTTTTAGCACAACAGCCAGTGCCATCCGGATGAACTGTTTCAGTCAAACAAATATATTTGGGGCACCATCTATTTCCTTCTATGCTGAGTGTCTCTTACATATACAAAGTACCCTTTGAATCAAGGAGAGCATCTTGTGTGGATGAGATACCTAGGGAGTAAAGAATTGTGAGAGAGTGCCCTAGACCCATGCATCTTTTAAAGGAAAAAGCAAATATTTAACGTAGACATCATTCTTATAGGGCCAGGACCACCTGTTGCTGTTGCTAGTGGTTGTCTTTGTTTTTATAATCATCCAAAAAAGCACAACCCAATTGTATGATATTGTGTTTGTGTTCTGACAAATAAAGCTTGCCTGGGTGGAGCTAGCCCTAGTTAACCATAGAGGCCAGGCAGTGGTGGCACACACCTTTAATCCCAGCACTTGGGAAGAAGAAGCAGGAAGATCAGGAGTTCAAGGCCACCCTGGGCTACGTGAGATTGAACCAGTCTAAAAGAGCAACAGAGCCAGGCAGTGGTGGTACATGCCTTTAATCCCAGCACTAGGGAGGTAGAGACAGGAATACAAGGTGGGTGGGGACAGGATCTCAGCCCCCATTCAGTCTGAGGATTTATAGAGGTAAAAGTGACAGTGGCTGCTGTTCGGAGTCTCTGATCTTTCAGCTTTCACCCTCAATATCTGACTCTGAGTTTTTATTGTTAAGACTAATTAGGATCACACTACACCCAATGACCTCATATTAAACTCATTCAATCCATTTATCAGCAGGTAGTCATCTTTATTGTGACCTTCCTTGTGCAATCATGCTAAACTGCTTCAGAATCACCTTTGTTTATAACTTACACAATGCATTCTTCCTAGAAAAAAAAAGTCTCACATTTATTCCAAGAAAATAGAAGCACACACATCTGAGTTAGTAATTAGCCAAATAAAAGCTTCCCTCAACAACTGTCCATCTCCTGTTCTCCATTTCTCTGTTCAAGAAAGCACAGGCAACAGGCCCATGAGGAAAGAGCAAAACTTTGAAATAGTGTGCAGTAGCATATAAGGATTTTTCTCTACCACAGCCCAGAACACAATTAGAAGAAAGAGAATACAAACCTAATATATAGCTGAGAAGGGCCTTACGATGTAGATCATTCTAGCAGGCCTTGAGATTCCCTATAAGAGCATGGCAAACTCTGTCTCTTCAGTGTCATGGCTTTATGCAAGAGAGTGAGCAGCTTGCTATAAACCTGCCTTGAGCAGCCTATAGATTCTAACAAGAACGAGGCTGAACTATGCCTCAGCTATATATATTATGTAGTGTCCAGTGAACTAGGCTTCCCTCTTATACATGAATCAAGTGTTTCTCAGCTTAGATCCAGGAGACCACCAGCTTATAACAAAACGTAGTGGGCAGGGGATTAAAGGCCCAGACCCAAATGGGAATTAGGACAGCATGAGTTAGGTGGCTGAAGACACAAAGCAGCAGAATGGAATGGCGACTTTGAATGAGGAAGATGAGAAAAGACTAAAAGACACTGTCATAATTATCTTGCCCGAGGTATGAAATCTCTCTCTAAAAAAAAAAGAGTCTTCAAATGTTGCATTACTTGAAGTCTAGAAAGATTTTCTAATCATCACCATAACCATCATTTATTACCTAATACCATGCTCCAGGTGCTCTTCCCAGTGCATTATATACACAAGTGTACTTTATGCCCACAACAACATTACAGAAGAGACATCATTATCCCCCCTCTTCTACATATCCCCTCTCTTCTATACATGAAGAAACTAGGAGACATATAAGCAAATAGAGAAGCAGGGTAAAAGACTCAGTTCAGCTTAGAGACCATTTGTGTCACTGCTCCACACATTGCCTGTCAGTGGGGAAGGGCAGGAGCCTGTGGCTTGGCCCATCCATTAATAACAATGTGTCACAGTCACTGTTCTACTGCTTTGAAGAGACACCATGACCAACACAACTCTTTGCAGAGTTGACCTTAGGAAGAAAGCATTTAATAGGTGGCTTGATTGCAGTTTCAGAGGCTGAGTCTTTTATTATCATGGCAGGGAGCATGGCAGCACTCAGGTGTAGTGCTGGAGAAGTAGCTGAGAGCTATGTCCTCATCCATAGGTGGAAAGAGAGAACTTGGCCTGGCATGAGCTTTTGAAACCTCAAAGCCCACCTCCAGTGACATACTTCCTCTAACAAGGCCACACCTCCTAATCCTTGTAGTCCTTTCAAATAGTTCCACTCTCTGGTGACCAAGCATTCAAATACGTGAGCCTATGTGGGACATTCAACCCACCACACAATGCATGTGTCTCCATTGTTTGCTTACCACGAGGAAGCAAAGCTCCCAGGGTCACATGGTGGTCTTTGGAGCCTTCTCAGCTTCTCATCATCACCCATCACCACACACAAGCTCTTTTAGGCCAGGATAATTGTTATATGGCTTGTGACAAGAGCCTAGTCGGTCTTTTTTCTTTGACCTACTACTAAGCTCCATAAGAAAAACTTTCTTACTGATAAATTCCCTTTGAGGGCCAACATGTCATTCTCTCAGGCCAGACTATCATGAAAACTTTTATAAAGAGGATCCCAATACTCCCTTCCTCATATGACAGAAGAATCTATGTAGTTATTCTTTTGTAGAATTATACGGATTTATTCACCGCAACAAGTGAGGCAATGACATGAGCTCATTTAACTAGCAAAAGCAGAGCCTACTGAGAGCAGCACAGTTGGAGGTTACCAGCCCTCATGCCTCCTAGCTAGCCCAAACAATCATTTCAAAAGTAGTAATTACAAAGCCTGAATTATAAAACAACTATGAGTTAGGAAAAATGTGTTCACAATGTGCTATGGAACAAAAGTGTCCTTTGTACACTATGAATATGTATTACTCTCATTAGTTCATAAAAAGCTGACAGGCCAGTAGCTGGGCAGGAAGTTAAACAGAAAAGCCAAACTGAGAATGATGGGAAGAAGGAAGGGACAGTCTAAAGAGATGCCAGACAGTTGCCAAACAAGCAGGATGTGTAAAAAATGAGGTAACAAGCCATGAGCCATGTGGCAAAGCATAAATAGAAATATTGGTTAATTTAAGTGTAAGAGTTAGCTAGTAACAAGCCTGAGCTATTGACCAAGCATTTACAAGTAATATTATGCCTCTGAGTGGTTATTTGGGAATTGGTTGGTGGGTGAGAAATGTCCATTTACAACAATGCATTCAAAATAATTCACAAGCATGTAAATAAACAGGATCTTATATTCTAAAGCAAGGTCAGCATGCTATAGCTCTTGGATCTAATCTGACTCATAGGCCAATTTTTATATGATCCTAAGCCAAACATAGCTTTTATCTCCTACCACTCCCACATCAACATAACATTGTCTCATTATGTAACCCAAGATGGCTCCAACCTGAAATCCTCCTGCCTCAGCACTTTCAATGCTGAGACTGCAAGCATGAGCCATAATACCTGGCTTTTAAAGAGCTGGGGGGAGGGGACAGATAAAACAGCACGGAATACATAAGCTGTTTTTAAATATTTAATTGTGTGTTTATATGTATGTTGGTGTGTGAGTTTGTGCACATGAGTGCAGTATCCATGGAGACCAGAAGACGGTGTTGCACGGGAGCTGGCATTACAGGCAGTTGTCAGCCAACCCATATGGGTGCTGGGAACTGAGCTCTACAAAAGCAGTCTGCACCCTTAACTGCTGAGCCCTCTCTCTAGCACTTACCTTCTTTTTATAAATTGAAACTCATGAAGTTTAATTGAAACACAGACACACACATTTGTTTACTTACTGTCTGTGGCTACACCCGTGCTACAAAGGCTCAAAAACCATTTGTTCATTGACTCTTTACAGAAAAAAAAATGTGAACTCTTTGTAAAGTGTTAGATTATAAATATGGTGTTCTGACAAGTTTTTCAATATTGTAGTTGTAGAAAACAGTGATTAATATTTTTGAACCTATCCTAAATTGACATTGCAGCTTATTACTCATTCTAATAATATGTTGTAGGTCTTTAATTGTTTCTCGAGGCGTGTTTTCTCTTACACTAAAATGATGTATGACTGATACAAACCAGGGCATTTCTTCAAATGCCTGGGTGAAGCTAAGCACGCACTCTCCTGGCAGGAACATTTAGCTGCTAAGCTCAAAACCGAAACAATTAAAGCCAGTGAAGACAGAGCACATGGGCTTCTGTTCCTGCTTCTTGCCTACTTCAGAATCTACACATCCACAGAAAAGTTCTGAGCAGCTTTTCATTAAGCATTTCACAAGAAAAGCAGGGTCCAGGCCTTCTTCTGAAGGTGTGCTGTTTGCTGTTGTTTGTGACCCCCCTTCGACAGCAGCTGGGTATTGTATTTACATTTCTCTTGAAAGCGGTGATCCATCACAGGATTTGACTGCTGTGTCCTCCTTTTAGACTTCCTGTGTTCAATAAATAGTTGTCACGTCAGGCAGGCTGCAGCCTCCTCCATGCCATTCCCCAAACACACGCGTCTAGAATGCTTTCCAAATCTGGCATCATCATTGACTTCAGAAGTCATTCCCCAAGCAAGGGCTTTGAAAAAGACACAGAACAGACTCACCAACTATTACAATTCCATCATTTCCTAGGACTTCATAAGTATAACGCAATAAGTAAGTTTGTGATCTCCCTGAGTTACATAAAAGTTTATTTGTATTCAAATGACAACCTAAGCAATAACTTCTCTGTGGGAGGTACCAATGAGAAAGTCCTCCAGTGAGGTCCCAGTACTCTGTGGTCCAGGCCCAGGTTCTCAGCATACCCATTCCATGAACTACAACATGGGAGGAAAGGTTCTGTTCTCAAGACAAATCTCCTTGTTCAAATACACTTTAAAGTCCTGTAGAAGCCTATACAGACTTCCCTCCTGTGATCCGAGTAAGAAAACAACCCACGACTCATAGTCTCAGAGTCTTTTAACCAAGTTGGGGAGCCTGCTGCTGCTCGATCCGTGGCTTTGAAATCTACTCCAAAACATCGTTTCTATCAAATGCCCCATGCTTCCCAAGCAAAAGGAAGACTGCACTTCTGAGCCCCAGTCGATGACTTCAAGATGTATAAATTTACTTTCACCTAGAAATATATGAGTTAATTTTCATAAGTAGCTTTTAAAAGAAATAGGCCTTCAAAAAAAAAAAAAAAAAACCTATGTAGCCAATAATAGTTTTGACTAGTTCTGGTGAGTTGCTGATGGCACTGTCTGCCTCTGCCAGTCCTTGCCAAACCTTGCCTAACACAAAGATAAATATCTCTCTACCACAAAACCAGATTTTTTTTGTTAAAAATCGAGCCAAAGAGGATAAGAAAAAAAAAGGGGGGGGGGTAGATGGAGGCAGTACATATTTAATTAGGCCTAGGCTTGTTGCCTGATTTTCATTAGGCCCCAGCCTGATTCTGATTTGGCCCACTCCACGTCCTTTTAGGCCACTGGGTACCAAGGCCAGTGCTTGTTTTCATGGCTGTTTCGATTCATCAAGAAAATCCTTTGAAAGATGAAAGAAACTCCACATTTTTTCACCTGTTGTTCTTTCTTGTGTGCCTGTCACTTCACTAGCCAAACTTGCTCCAAGCCAAACCAAATGCTTTCCAAACCTCTACAGTATGCCTTTGAAGATCTCAAGTTAAGTATTTTCTTATGCTGGCCAGTATCGCTTCCAAATAAGGAATAAAAACATAACGTAGTCCTTAAATTATTTTTTTAAATACCAGAAATGCAAACTCACATTCCAGCATGTGCATGAAAGCAAAATTCCTCTTCCCTCAGTTTAGAAGCATTGGTCCAAAGACACCTGATGTTCATTACCACACCCACAGCATATTGCTTATGTACGACAACACTCCTCAAAGACCATATGCTGTTTTTATTATTGACACTTAAGTTTTCCCAGGCTCTCTAGAAAAAGTATTCTGTAGGCCAAGGCCACTGAGTGGGCTCATCTTACTGCTCTGAGAAATTCAGGTTGCTATTTACAGGATTAGCAATAGCTTCCTTATTTCCAACAGCACAGCCATTAGGAACCTAATCTGTCACCACTGGCTACAAGTTTTGGCTTTCATCAAAAGTGAAGGAATTTTCCAGGGAGGAAAAACACAGTGCTACCTTCGAGCTAAAAATAGCTCTGTCTTCCAGACAGTACACACTTACACATGGCTCCACCGAAACTTGCTTCAAGCAGCTTACAAAGGGGCTACAGGAAGAAAGCCATGAGTAGACACTAGTTTGGGCCACTGAGTTAGCTGAAAAATATTCAAATGAGACAAAGCTAAAACAGAAAGGAAAGAGCAGCACAGCTCTTATAAGAATAAATGAGGCTCTAATCTGTGGACACTTTTTAAGAGAGTCAAAGAGATAAATAACTGAACATAATGAATATAGCTAATTTTTTAAGGTTGAGTTGGGATGGCTGAAAATCAACAAACTAAAAAGTAGAATTGAGGCCCTTGATGAAACTTTATATCATAATCATAGTTTACCTAAAGGTAATAGTATTGATAATTAGTAATATTATCATAACTTCTTATGAAGTATTTTCTACATCCCAGGCAGTATTAAAAATGTACCTTATTTTCTTTAATACTTTCAGTAGCATCATTAACCATGTGCATTATATTCATTTGACAGACTCTAAGGCTCAGAATATTAAGAAACTTACTCAAAAACTATTATCCAATGGTGTCAAAGTGATGGCCATCAGTTAGACTTACTTTGTAGTCAGTTATTCTCTCTGAAGTTTGCAAAGTCAGTCATTTAGTTATCTGTTAATAATTTTCATACCATGCATTTATTTATTGATAGACATCAAATAGGAAAGAAGTAGTAACTCTGTTATCCCAAGGGAGCTAGAAACATCTCAGATTGCATGATAGTTACTGTTCATTGTTAACGTGACGGGACCCAGCATCACCGAACCTACCCCAGGTGTGTCTATAAGGGTGTTTTTAGGAAGGTTTCCCTGAAGAGGGGGGACTTTAAATGTGGATGGCCCCATTCCATGGGCGGGGATTCTAGCCTGGAAAAAAAGAAGAAAGCAAGTAGAGGACTAGCATCAAACTCACTGCTTCCTGGCTGTGGACGCCACCTCACATTCACGCTGCCGTCTCTTCCCTGTTGTGTGGACCGCACCTTCAAACTGTGAGCCGAAGCTGGCCCGTCCTTCCCTGCACTGCATTTGCCAAGCATTTCATCGTAGCAATGAGAAAAGTGAGAGAGATCAGTTCCCCAGTTCTTGTTCATTTGTGGGGTTTATCAGGGCAGTATACATCTATCAGAAAATAGACTATGACGAGTGTGGAGGGCCCCAAAACAGTTTGACCACACAGCAGCCATGACAGGCTTAGGGGCCTAGACACAGCTTCTGTGAAAGGCTTACTGGCAGGCAACACCCAGATTCAGGAAAAACCTTAAGCTGATACCACCCAGGGATCCACCCAGGGATGAGGAAGTACCTGACATCCCAAACATTCCAACCATCAGGTAAAGTGGCCAGATGTCCTTGAGTCTAGCATACACCTATTTTTTTGTTTTACAGATACCCCTAGACAATTGTCAGCCAATCAGGGTCCTGGACCCTGGAAATCCCCTCACCCCAACCTCTGCTACGATAAAAATCCCATCCTGCCTGGGCTCAGGGCTCTCATCTCTCACCACTGTGTTGGACAGACAGAGGGACCAAGCTCTGAAGCTTGAAATAAAGGATCTTTGCTTTTACATGCGTGATTTGGCCTCCGTGGTGGTCTCTTGGGGGTTCCCGTGATCTGGGCATAACAACAAGAAATGAGATAACTTGTTGCTACCTTCCAGAATGTTCCATCTACCCTGTTCCATGGGGTTTTGTTAATCAGATAACTTGGATTCACATCTTCCTCTCAGCTCATCAGGACACAGCTATCAATTAACCACTAACGAACCCCTGGGGCTACCTCGCCCATGTTAGCAGACAAGCCTTGTCAGAGACCTGTGGCTTCCAAACCCTGCCCTTTTCCAGTTCTCCTGCAAGAGATCGCCCCTCTCTTGTGATGGTCCCGCAGCCTGTTAGAGGGACCTTCAAGTAACAGTGTTTGTAGATTCTTAGTTTTAGCGAACAACTTTTAGCGCTGGTTCCAATTTCCCTCTCAACTCTCTGAAGGACTAAGACATGACCTCAAGGGAGGCCAGGGCTAGAGAGAAGCCTGAGTCACTGACACCTAACTATTCTCAAAGTGGTCCTTCTCTGATGACTAAGCCTTGTTACTGTATCAATGTCGCCCCTGGGTTCCTCACCCGTTATAATAATTATCTCCCAGGATCATCTTCAATCCTTGGGCAAATTGCTTTCTGAAAGCACCCACTAGTAACTATAACGTGCCCAGAGCATGGCTGAATCCTACTAGGAACCAATGCGTAAATGTACTGCCAGGTTCAAACACTCATTCACCCGCACACACTTCTCATTGAGAAAGAGAACCTTGTCAATAAGAGTGCTAGGTAGAATTGAGTTACTAGTGTATTCTGATGCAATTTATTTGGGAAGCCTTAGGAGACGGGGGTGATAAGACCACCAGAAGATGAGGATCAGAGTCAACACCAAGCATGGTGCTAGAAAATGGAACGAAAAAAATTAAATTGAGTTCAGGCAGGAGACCACGATACAGGGATTTTAAAATGTATTCTTGTGCTCTCTGACAGATTGAGTTAGAACTTGAGAGAACCTAAGTCCAACATCCTCATTCCTGACAGTCTTCTGGTACAGACAGGTGGTGACCTATCATAACACCCGGTCCCTATGCCTGTGGCTTTAACAGACAGTTCTCTCCAGGAGCTAGTCAGTTCCTAGCTCAGGCCTCTGTGTCTCTTCCTGTGGGCTGCCTCTGCCACAGAGCAGGCTCTGCCCACCTCTAGGGAGGCCAGGATGGTGGTGAGGCAAGACTTCCAAACAGTCTCCAACTCCCAGGGGGCACACAGTAGATGCCCAGTTTCCCTGGCAAGGAAAAATCTCTCACAGGGTCCCTGTCAGGATGGAATCCAACTTCCCAAGTGATAACCACCTCCGAATGCACTGTCTATCGATATTTGCCAGTATCCTTAGTCATTTGTGGTACTCCTGGGGCTACTTCAAAAACTAAAATACCCCAAACACCAACCTTTTAAATTTTGAATTAAAATATAATTCTATCATTTTCTCTCTTTGCTTTCCTCCCTACAACTCTCTCATGTCCACTCAGTTCACTCCCTCTTTGACCTCCTCTTACTTGATTATTATTGTTACATACACAACATAAATATGTAAATATAACCTGCTGAGTCCATTTAGAGTTGCTTGTGTGCATACAATTTCAGGGCAGACCACTGGTATCAGATAACAGGATTACCCCCTGGGAAAGACTAATTCTCTGTATCTCAGCAGTCTTTTGTTGCCTATAGTTTTTGTCAAGGCACGGATGATAGGAATTCCAACCACACCCCCATGGTCGCATGTCCCAGTGGGACACTTAGTCATTTCCAGGTCATACGTCCTGCGTAACCCATGCCCCATGCGCTGCATGGTCACATAATCGCTTGGCATGACCTCATGATCTATGTGCATTCATGGAACAGCCTCGTGGGTGATGTCTTCAGCAAATAGAGACTTTCCTCCGAGAGGCAAATGATACTGCAATAGCAATAGCCTATATTGTTCGGGGAGTCTCTTGGGCTACCCTGACCAACAACATAAAAGGAGGTTGATACCTCAGGCCTGATACCGGGTTTCTTGTTAGCCTATGACTCTTGTCGGGAACATTGTCAGCCCAAGTGACATAACTTCACTTAAGATATACATGCTATATACACACATATAGAGATATGTAATTTTAGAGAAATATGAAATAATATTGTTCCTCAAGGATTTTCAAACATTCTCAGTGTTATTTGCCCTTTCCCCTCCCTCTCTGTCTGCATTGACCTCCCTCTTCTCACCTAAATTAAATCCCTCCTCCCCGTTTTTCCCATTTCCCAATTCACACTCTGGGTTATAGTCTCACATCTAAAGATTTGGACCCAGAAACCAGATGAGAGAGAACATGAGGTGCTTGTCTTTTTGAGTCTCAATTGCCTCACTCAATATAATGTATTTTCTAGTTCTACCCATTTACCTGGAAATTTCATTTTTCTTTACAGCTGAATAGTATTCCATTGTTTATAGGTACCACATTTTTTTCTCTGTTCATCTGTTGAAGGATGTTTATTTAGGTCATTTGCATTTCCCAGCTATAGTGAATACAGCAGCATTATACATTGCTGAGCAACTTAGGACTTCCACATTTGGGTGGGGATATAATTTAGATCCGTTATAGATCTAGGCCTACACTGTCGAGATAAAGCTATATGTAAACAAGCACACGTAAAACCTTCCCCGTCTTTTAAATCTTGTGTTAACTCCTGTTTTATCTGGCAGCAGATGTGCTTCGACTCCTCCTCTACAGAATCAAGTATTTACTAAATGCTCAGGTGTGGCTTTCATTGTGTCAGGAGCTGCTCAGCCCGTGAAGATGTACATGGTGCCATTACTGCATTAAGTGCGATGGCCCATCAGAAAGAAATTAGCCCAGAGTCACAAGGACAGCACATGGCAGGGTTTCAGTCGCCAGCTTCTCTTCCAGATACCAGGTGACTAAATTAGCCCCATTAGAACTGAATTCCAATTTGTGCTGGATTTCAGTTTGCTTACACACAAACGCACAGTGGTTGGAGCTGCCTCAGCCCAATGGCCTCCCAATCAATTATTTTAGCACCCTGAATCAGAATCTCGAGGGGGAAGGCCGTGGGACTCTGTTTTTAACAAGCACCTACTCAGCTGTTATATGGATAGTGTAGAACACTTGTTCCTGGCCTCCATGAACTCTCACGCCTTTTTCCTGTGAATCTGGTTCACACAGTTCTTTTCCTAGCTGTGTTCCTAGATGAAATGCTTTCTCTGGCAGTGATTTTTAGATCTCTATGCTTATGTTGCCTCAAATGCCAAGCCCACCCACAACTCCTTAAACGGTCCTTAGTGACAATGCATATTTAGCCATTTAAGTCACCACCTTTCTTACGCTGATTCCCTTTTCCATATCCAAATGTTTTGTTGCTAACAGACCATCCAACTGACTCACTACATGCAAGCGTCATTACGGGTGTTCAACCTTTTTCGGTTTTAACAATATACCGCTTTCAACAGCAATTACTTCGTGAGGTCAGCTGCAGTCTCGTGGAGCGAGACAGACTTTTGAAAGGGTTCCGAAGTTCTTAAAATACTCAAAGTCTCTGCTCTATGCATCCACTGGCCTTAACCTTCAGAGAAGCCGAGCCAGCTCCTGTTTTGCAGACCCGCATCCTTCTCATCACATTGTTTGTATTTACTGCCAGCCATGGCAAATTTAGAATGCAAACAATCTGGTCAATTGTCTCCAGTGGCAACAAATTAAGTCTTTACTCAGCCAGGACACACCCCCTGTGCTATCTTTTAAAGGCTGCATGCTGTGAGGCGCTTCTAGAGCTAGCTAGCTTCAGGGAGGCAATGAGATGGAGGGAGTGTGCCTGGAGGGAGCCAGCCTGGGGAGATTAGATGCTTCTCAGGTGTCTATTTTCCTCTCAAATACTGTGGTCCCTGCAGCAGCCAGTGCGGCCATTGGTTGTCTTTCTAAAGGCCGTTTTGTCTTATCTGATGTTGAAATTCTTCCGCATAGCTTTGAACAAAGAAACATAAGGACAAACACTCAGTTGGAAATGTGTTTGTGTCTTTGCTATGCTTGGCATTTCCACAAAAGGTACAGATAAGTACTGACTGACTTTTTGGTTAAGTTCAGAGTCAGTGTTGGGTCCACAGTGACTGTGGACCATTATCTCGTCTTCCTTAGAGCACTGAGCTCTCTTAAAAACACAAAGGACAAAAGATGGGGAAAAACAGTTGTCCGAGAAAGTGCTGTCAATAATTCACTGGAGGTCTTTCCTGATATAATGAAAACTGACATTGACTTTTGGGACATGAAAACATTTTCTTGGGCAATGGTATTGGTGAACAATGGGACAAATGTGGAAATCAGACTTTTGTGATGGTAGATTCTTCACGTCATTAGACTCTCCCACCAAGAAAAATGTTAACGGACTTTAGCTATTTTTCAGGTAAATCGCAGCACTGCCCTCCTGAAGCAATGGTGAAGATTTCTCTTCTCTCTCTCTCTCTCTCTCTCTCTCTCTCTCTCTCTCTCTCTCTCTCCCTCTCTCTCCCTGTCTGTCTCTGCTTTTTTTTTTTAAATCAAGGCAAGGGTTTCTTTGCGTAATCATGGCTGTCCTGGAACTCTGCAGACCAGGCTGAGCTCAAACTCAGCCTCCCTTGTGCTGGGATTAAAGATATGCGCCGCTGCCACTGCGGCCACCACCCAGCAGTGAAGATATCTTAACTCAGTTTATCCAGCATACACCCAATATGGCATAGTAAACTTTATCTGACAATTTTGCATTTAACCACAAAAGACCACCATCCACATACGCAATCAGCAAGATCATTTATTACCACCATGCTGGGGCCATCCTTCCTACACAAAGGCAAAATGTCAACAACCCTGAGAGAAGCTCACAGACTCCTTTTAAGCACAGCCCTTCCCCAGAGAGAGCTTCTTCCTGTTTGACTTGTGTTTTTATTGCCTTTCTGTTCTGCCTTCTCATTGGCTCTAAGCCTAGCAACATGACTTCCTCTCCATTGCCTGTCTATACAGACCTCCAGGTCTCTATGGTTGGTACTGGGAATAAAGGCTCATGTCACCACGCTTGGCTGTGTCCTTGACCACAGAGACTCACTCTGCCTGCCATGTGATAGGATTAAGGGTGTGGGCTACCACCGCCGGACTGCTTATTGCTCACTATATGACCTCTGAAATCCTGGTAAACTTTATTTATTTATTAACATACAAATAAAATCACATTTCAGCACAATTAAAATATCACCACATACTACTTGCCTAGTGTGCACAAGGCTCTGGATTCAATCTTCAGGACCCTCTTAATAGTGTAATAGACCAGTAAACTGGCTTGAATATTGTTTTTTAAGAAAAAAAATTAAACCTATCTGTTTGGTGACACATCTAAATGTATGAAATAGTATGAAATATATATATGTAATAATGCTAATATCTTCCTTTTTACTACAGAAATTATAATTTCACATGATTCAATCATGTACATAAACAAACATACATACTTAATGAAAATTTCTCACCTTTTTGATACAAAATTCCTTAACTAGGCTAATGTTTTGGTTGTGTTAAAAATCTTTTAGGTAATGATAACTACTCAATGAGGCTGTGTCTATCAACATTATTAGCGCATATTTAACCATAAAGTCTGTTTTCAGTATCTGTGTGATGATCCTACCCTGCCAAAAATGTAGACTCATGTTCAGATAGGCAATTTTGTCGTCCCTTCATGCAAAAGGAAGCCACATCAAATTTACCAGAAATCAAAAATGAGCAAAATCGAGGGTGCTGAGTCATCCTGACTATCTATGACATCCATGTGACAAAATCAAAAACAGACATGAGAATCTCAGAAAAAGAGCCAAAAATTAAATTAAGAAAACCATGGTTGTGTAACTGAACTTGAAAGAGAAGGGAAACATGGAGAAATCAATGACAAATAGCACATAGCAAAGGAAAGCATGGCAAATTTTGTCTGTTCCTCTCTATAAAAAAAGAGGACCCCACAGGATGCAATTCTAGACACGCCCCCCCCATCAGTTAATTCCAGATATCACATTAGAGTTTGTGAGCACCTTTGAACTATACATCTATAGTTTTACATCAGAATTTCTTTCAAGTTTTCTAAGTTCAAATGCATATTCTCTTTGAAATATATTACTGACAATGTTAATTTGAGATGACTCATTTCATTGGTAATTTAACTTAATTTGGATTGTCTGGGTGACCACTGGCCATGAAACACTACCTTACAGGCCCAGTTTGTCTTTGTGTCAGCAATCCGATCGTTGCAGAAGAGCCCCACTATACTCGGCCAGTTAATTCACAGTGAACTGAGGTAGACTGCAGGGGGGAATCAGGCCAGTGATTTCACAGGGCACTGGAGGGACAAGGGTGTGTTATTGTTTGAAATAGAAAAGAACAGTGAAATACAGCACCACCTCATGTCACCCACACTTCAGGGAGCCTGGGCCACTGTCAATCAGGATGTAGATCACCTTAAATTACCTATGTTAATTCAAACTTTTATCATTTTGCTGAGGAGATAACTAGTTAAACATGAGACCTTTGTTTTGATTAGGATCTAAAAAAAATAAGGATTTAAATCAACAATGGATAGAACAAAAATTACAGGGTCTATTAAGATGAATTATTTTAATCATATGAATGAAAATATGCCCCTCATGCCTACTAATATGAAGTACAAACATTAAAGCCACAGTGAGATACCCTCTGCCACCTTACAGCAGGTCTCCAGACTTTTCACATATCCACTTCCCACCAGCTGCCCTGGTTTTATTTCTCCAGTGCACTTGTTACTATCAAACACAATTACATTTGTCATATTCATTGCCTACTTTCCCAAACTGCAGATTCTTCCAGAATGCAACTTTCATGGAAAGAGGAATCTTCCCTGCACAGTCTACAGCTGCCTAGAAGAACACCTGACATCGCATTGCTTACTGAATAGACGAAAAAGACCTGTCATCCCGAGAGACCCCTTCTAAGAACAAACCCCAGAGAAGGTCAGGGGCACATGGAGACATACATGAGACACCGTCATCAGTAGTATCAGCAGTAGAAGAACCCAGAAAACCCTAAATGTCCTAAATAAAGGACTGAGTGAATGCATCCTGGTGGTGTGTTTATACAAGGGAATTTAGTAATTAATATGAATTAAATTGACTTACAGATAAAAATCAAAAACTTTGGCTAAAGAATAAAGCCAGCTATCAGATGTGTGTAGTAACATATCCCATGTCAGGACAGGAAGGTCACCCAGGACGAGGGTCGCTGGGGACAGGGAAGAGGTGGAGAGAATATGAAGTCTGAAATGAGAAGCTTTAAAGTCTTTACCTGAAGGAATAAAAAACATTTGTCAAGTTTTACGTTTCTCTATATTGCTGTATTTAACATGTTTTATAGGTCTCAATCATTTTAATATAATCAAAAATAAATCAAGGTCTTTCCCTGCATTAATAAGTAACTATACCTTCTCTCTACGATAATCATGATGACAATGGCAACGATGATTTTCCCCATTTCTCTCTCTTTCTTGTATTATTAACATCTCCTATTTTATTTCTCTTGTACCCTGCTTCTTTCCCAAAATAATTTTACATAGTTTACAATAAAGAATAAGTAATAATCTCACACAGACTTTTTAAAAGGCAAAAATACAAATAAGTCAGCTAGTAAAGCAAGCTTTGGTGCCTCCATTGAGCTTCAATTTTTGCTTCAAGTTTCTTGAAGTCCAAATGACAAGCAAACACAACTGAGAGATTCCACTGCTCTTGGTATTTAAGAGGGTGTTGGAAGAAAGACAAAGCAGTTCCTTGGATTCAGTTTTCAAAGCGATCTCTCATAAAGGACTTGATGTTGGGGGCACTGACGGGAACAATGTCTTCAGGCTCACTCTCCCTAGAATCAAAAGTTGGTTTCATATTTTATTCCTTACAACCTTAAAAAAGCTAAAGACATAACATCTAAGTTCTGTTTAGAAAGAGCATTCATTACTTAGAAGCCAAAGTAGCACATACCTTTAGTCATCTAACTAAATCCAAAGATAAAATAGCCAGTGTTTAAGCAGGGAACATGTCTCTTAGATAATTACCCCAAACTATAATTCACTTGAAACAAGCTATTGATAGATGAAACCAAACATCCATCAATTAATTATAGTGAATGACGTATCTATCTGTAGCTGAGTCGCTGAGCAAGAAGGGTAGTTTTATTTCCTTTAGAAATATAACTTGAAAAAGAAAGTTATAAAAATAAAGGTCTGATTCATCATAGACTCCAACTGGCAGAATCCTGTTTTCTTTTGTCTATTCGTTAAGTCCAAAATACTTGTTATTCACAGCCCCAAGTTCATAGGCCAAGAATTATGCACTACAGGAGATACTGTGATTTTCTGGTAGCATTTTCTGTAATTTTCTGATGTCTGTAGTGTAGGAATATGTCACAGGGATTGAGGTTTGAGTTAGTTCCAATTAAAGAGTGTAATGGAAAGCCCACTTAACTGTTAATTATTTCTGTTACTGCCAGCAAATAATGAAAGACAACTAACATCCAACAACATGGAATTTTAGGTAAGAATTTCAGAGCAAAGATCAAAGAGTATGAGGCAATGATCCCTTGCATCGGTATCTCCTTTCCATCCCTTCATTCCTGCCCACATCTAATCACACAAGAACCCTTCAATTAAAGTAACCCTTCGATTAACACTTCAGTTAAAACAACAAAACTTGACAGCAGCGACAGTGGTTCTTAGGAAGACTTGGTGACTAGACTCAAGTCACAGAGTTAGTCAGGACACAGTCACGACTTGAGCTCATGAGCCCTAGCTACAAAACCAGATGCCCTTCCGTAGCTTTGGGGCCACCATGCACCCTTGATAAGAGAGCTGAAGTATGAGATTGCTCTTCTCTCTACAAAGCTCTGGAGCTTCATTATGGTGATATTTTATTTGTACTGAAATGTGATTTTATTTGTATGTTAATAAATAAAGTTGCCTGGGGGTCAGAGCTAATAGCAAGCCATAGCAGAAGTCTGGCAGTGGTAGCACACGCCCTTAATCCCGATCACATGACAGGCAGATCTCTGTGTGTTCAAGGATACCACCAGCATGGAGATACACGCCTTTAATCTCAATACCAACCATGGAAGATTTGGAGGTCTGTATAGATGGGCAGTGACGAGGAGGTCATGTGGTTCGGTTTACAGCCAATGAGAAGGCAGAACAGAAAGTCTATAAGAAGACAGAGACACAAGAAGGAGGTCTCTTGCGGAGGGAAGGACAGGAGTGGCAGTGAAGGATAAGGTTTTTAGTGCTTAGCTATTACTCTGACCTCTTGGGCTTTCATCTCTGCATTGGCTCTGTGTTTCTTATTTAACAAGACAGTTACATCCTGCCTGTGACATGTCAAGAGAGCGCTATGGCTTGAGCAACTCCCTTAGAAGTTTATGTGTTGGAAACTTAGTTCCAAAATTTATATTAATAGTATTGCAAAGCAGAGCCTGTGGGAGATAAATTGAGTTTAGATGATGTCATATGGGTAGAAAACCCCTATGATGGCTTTTGGCCCTGTATTAATATGACACCCTCCTCTTTTTAACTAGCATGCTTACTCCATCTCACCATAAGCTGGCTTCTGCTACACTATGAAGTACCAAAATGAGCAGTCACTAGAAACTTAGCAGACACCAGTGCCATGCTCTTAAAATTTCCAGGCCTCAAAACCTCGCCTCAAAACAGACTTCCTTCCACTGGGAGTTTGCAGGGCTCAGACCATGACTAACAGCAGAATTAAATAAGATAAAGTATTCTGACATTAGAGAAAAAAAACTGTAATGACAATAAAAGGGAATAGATTTGTCACATCACATAAAATAAATAAATAAAATAGAAAAAACTCCTTTATATATTATCTAAACTCTACTTTGTAATAGGTGGGAATGGAGACTGAGAGAATAAATAGGAGGAGAAATATAGGAAGAGAAATCAGGGAGCAAAAGGAGAAGGAGAGGAGGACTCCAGAAACCAGCCACCCAGCTACACAGCAAGTCACTGAGTAAGAAGTAAAGAAAGGTATATAGAAAGGTAAAAGCCCAGAGGAAAAAGATAATTTAAGAAAAGCTAGCAAGTAACAAGCCAAGCTAAGGCAGGGCATTCATGAGTAAGAATACATCTCTGTGTATTTATTTGGGAGCTGGGTAGCAGTCCCCCAAAGAGTAAAGACCAAAGAGAAAAAAAATAACCCAACAACAATTACTATCCCTGACTTCAAGCTCTACTACAGAGTTATAGTAACAAAAACTGCATGGTATTGGCATAAAATCAGACAGGTGGATCAATGGAATCGAATTGAATACCCAGTTGTAAATCCACACACCTATACACACCTGATTTTTGACAGGGAAGCCAAAATTATACAATGGAAAAAAAGAAAACATCTTCAACAAATGGTGCTGGTCTAACTGGATGTCAGCACGTAGAAGAATGCAAATAGATCCATATTTACCACCCTGCACAAAACTCAAGTCCAAGTGGATCAAAGACCTCAACATAAATCCAGATACACTGAACCTGATAGAACAGAAAGTGAGAAATAATCTTGAACTCATTGGTATAGGAGATAACTTCCTGAACAGAACACCAATAGCACAGGCACTAAGATTGGCAATTAATAAATGGGACCTCATGAAATTGAAATTTTCTGTAAAGCAAAGGACACTGTCAGTAGGAAAAAACAGCAGCTTACAGAATGTGAAAAGATCTTTACCAGCCCCACATCTGACATGGGACTGATTCCCAAAATATATAAAGAACTCAAGAAACTAGATATCAACAAATCAAATAATTCAATTAAAAATGGGGTACAGATCTAAAGAGAATTCTCAACAGAAGAATCTCAAATTGCCAAGAAACATTTAAGGAGATGTTTAACATCCTTAGCTATCAGGGAAATGCAAGTCAAAATGACTCTGAGATTCCATCTATGCCTGTCAGAATGGCTAAGATCAAAAACACTGATGACAGCTTATGTTGGAGAGAATATGGAATAAGGGGAACACTCCTCCATTGCTGGTGGGAATGCAAACTTGTATAGTCACTTTGGAAGTCAGTATGGTGGTTTCTTAGAAAACTGGAAATCAATCTAACACAAGATGCAACAATACCACTCTTGGGCGTATACCCAAAGGATGCTCAATCACCACAAGGACACTTGCTCAACTACATTCCTAGCAGCTTTACTTGTAATAGGCAGAACCTGGAAACAACCTAGATGTCTCTCAATCAAGGAATGGATAACGAAAACATGGTTCACTTACACAATGGAATATTACTCAGCTGTTAAAAACAAGGACACCAGGAAATTTGAAGGCAAATGGATGGAACTAGAAAAAAATCATCCTGAGTGAAGTAACCTAGACCGAGAAAGACAAATATGGTATGTACTCACTCATAATCGGATATTAGAGGTAAAGTAAAGGATAACTATGCTGCAATCCACAGACCCAGAGAGACTAGGTAATAAGGAGGGTTCATGGGGGGACACTCAGATATCCCTGGGAAGGGGAAATAGACGAAATTTCATGAGTGGAGGGAGGGCAGATGGGGATGGCAATATGAACGATCAGGTTAGGGAGGAACGGAGGGGGAATGGGCTGATGGGAATTGCTGGGGGGCAGCATTTCAGGGTTGGGTGGAAGCCTGGTGCAGGGCAATCCCCCAGGGATCATCATGGAGAACCCCAGCTTAGACTCCTAGCAATAGCGGATAAGTAGCCTGAACTGGCCATCCCCTGTGACCAGATTGGTGCCTGGCCCAATTGTCATTAGAAAGGCTTCATTTAGCAAATGATGAAAACAGATGCAGAGACCCACAGCCAAACATTAGGCAGAGTTCAGGAATCCTGAGGAGGAGGAAGAGGAGGAGAAAGAAATGTAGGAGCCAGAGGGGTCAAGAACACCACGGGAAGGCTCACACAAAAAAAACAAACCTGGGTTCATAGGAGCTCTCAGAGACTGAACTGACAACCAGGGAGCCTGAATGGGACCAGGCACTGTGCATATATGTTATAGTTGGATAGCTTGGTCCTCTTGTGGGACCCCTAACAGCAAGATCAGGGGCTGTCTCCAACTCTTTGGTGGCTTTTTGGACCCTACTCCTCATACTGGGTCACCTTGCCCAGCCTCAATACATGGAGAGGTGCTTAGTCTTACTGCAACTTGATATTCCATGTTTTATTGATAGTCATAGGAGACCTGCCCTTTCCTGGATGGAGACAGAAGAGGAGGGGATTAGTGGGTAGAGATGGGTGGAGGGACTTAGAGGGGAGAATGGGGGGAGGCTGCAGCCATGATGTAAAATAAATGAATTTTTTTAAAAAAGAAAGAAAGATCTCCCGTGCTCAAGGATCAATAGGATTAATAAAATAGAATGGCCATCCTACCAAAAACCATCTACAAATTTAATGCAATCCCTATCAAAACTCTAACACAATTCTTCACAGATCTTGATAGGACAATTCTGAGCTTCATATGGAAACACATACACAAAAAAAATCAAAACAAAACAAAAAACAGGATAGCTGAAACAATCCTGAATAATAAAAGAACTGCTGGAAATCTCACTATCCCCAATCTCAGATTGTATTACAGAACTATAGTAATAAAAACATCATGGTATTGGCATAAAAACAGACACACACACACATCAGTGGAATCAAACTGAAAACACAGATATAAATCCACACATCTGTGGACACCTGATTTTTATTTAAAGGAGCCAGATACACACACTGGGAAAACAGACACCATCTTCAACAAATGGTACTGGTCAAACTGGATGGCTGCATGTAGAAGAATCCAAACAGATGCATACACCCTGTACAAAACTCAATTCCAAATGGAACAAGGACCTCAACATAAGTACAGACACACTGAACCTGACAGAAGATAAAGTGGGGAATAGCCTTGAACTCACTGGCACAGTAGAAGACTTTCTGAAGAGAACATCATCAGCACAGGCATTAAGAACAACAATTAATAAATGGGACCTCATGAAACTGAGAGACTTCTGCATGGAAAAGGACACCATCATTCAGAGAAAGTGGCATGTTACAGAATGGGAAAATATTTTTACCAACTACATATCTGATATATGGCTGATATCTATAGAGGCTGATAGAGGGTTGATAGCTTCAATGTGAGTGCTGGGAATTGAACCTGGGTCCTTTGGAAGGGCAACTAGGGCTCTTAGCAGCTGAATGATCTCTTCAGTCTCCAAAGAGACTGAAAATTGTTATTGTAGTGAGTTTTCTCTTCTTCATCCCTTCCTATAATTGTGTGCTTTCATAATGGATTGTTTTCCCTTTCGTACTTACTACACTTTAGGTAGAGTTTAAACTTTGGGTTCTTTCTCTTTTAAAAACCACACCTTTTTTCTTTCATTGTCATCGTAAAAAATTCTGAAAAGGTGGCTTCTGCCTGTGAGCGTTTTGAAGATGCCTACCGTGGCTCTCTGAACACCAGTGTCTGTGTCGGCAGTCAGCCATTAATGTTATTGCTCTTCTGATGAGACTGTGGTGTTGTTTATCGGATTTGTACGGTTTTTTTTTTTCCTTTATATTGGCTTTAAGCAGCTTCATTGCTGCTTTGCATTGGTATTTTTCCTCATAGACTTCTGACTTGAAGTTCTGAGCATCTTTAATCTGTACCTCATTTGGATTCACTGCTTTTGGAAAATTCTCGGCTACTACCTTTTCAAATACCGCATCTATCCTTTTGCTCACGTTGGGAAGTCTGGGTACATTCCTGTTCATCTACTTACCCATGTCTTATGATTCTCCTACCCTTTCTTCTATTTTTTCTATGCCTTTTGTCTATAGGATTCATACTGGGTGGCTTATTTAAACATTTTTTGTGTTTGAGTCATTTTTTTTTCTGTCTTGGGTTGTATCAAGAGTAAAGTTAAACTTATTCAGTGATTTGCCTGGTTCAGATATTGTATTTCTATGTTTAAGCTCTGGGATGGCCACTCTATTTTGTACAGGTAACTATTTTCTACTTGAACCTACCAATTAAAAAGCCATTTGTCTTGTCTATCTTTTCCATTATTTCTGGAGCATATTTGTCCAGACTGTTTTAAAGTCTGAATCTTTCACAAAATTTATTTACAATCTACAGATCCCAGCAAATATCTCATGGGGAAAGTAATTGTGGTTTGGCTTATTTAAATTCAAATTCATCATCTCTGTGCTTGTCATAAAAAACCTCCATGGAATTCTCTTTCTCCCAGTAGAGACCCTCTGTCTAGATTAGCCATACATAGTCATACAATCTCATATTGAGAAAATAGCCTCATGGAAGAAACGGGCAAGTGATTTTTGCTACCCTCAGAAGAATTTTTCCTTGTATGGAATTTTAGTCTGCCTGGTCCACTTGCTTTCAAATATGATCTTTTTAAAATCTAAAATAGGTATATCTACTTTTTTCTAGATGTTATGGCAGGAGAAAGCTACTTTAGTTTATCTAGAAACTAAAGATTTATATTCAGAAATTCTCATTATTATATTGGACTGGGTGAAGTGGGAAGGGACAGGATGGCAAGAAAAATCTCTAAATATCACAAAGAAAATCAAGGTCTGAACTCCATCTCACAAAACTCAGCAAAAAGACTATTAGAAATGGATGGTTCAACCTATAAGGCAAACAAAAATAGTTCAGTAACAATGTTCATTCAAAAGACATTCAAGGAGACTGAAAAGATGGCTCAGCAGTTGAAAGTACTTACAGCTTCTGCAGAGGATCTGAGTTTGTCTCCCAGCACCCACATGGTGGCTTGCGACTGTCTGTAGTTGCAGTTACAGCAGGTCTGATGCCCTCTTCCTGCCTACACAGGCACTAAGGACACATGTGGTATAACAGTTTTACACAAAGATATTAAAGACCTGTTATGTGAGAAGCACTATACCAGCAACAGACAGAGCCTGGGAATAAGAAATAACATAATACTACCCCTATTCTCCTAAAGCTCCCACGAGCAAAACGCAATACAGTTATGCCAGTAATTGAAATACAGGAAGTGATGGACGCCACAGTCACTTAGATGAGCTCAGTTCATTCCTGTGTGTTTGTGACAGTGCCACTAGTCCATTTGAATTCCAGATGGAAGACTCTGCAGACTTCATGAGGTTGTATTGCTTGAATTAGAACCAGAAGAGGAGGGAGGCTTTTGATGGAAAAGTCATTCTGCACCTTGCAGGGAGGGGTGCCTCACAAAGGCTCAATGGCTTAAAAGGAAAAGTGTTTGAGGGAGTGTAGCATAAATCTTAAAAGTTCTTATTAATAAAATCAAACCTGAGCCAGGTATTGGGGTGAACTGGAAGATCAGAGAAACACAACAAGCCACAGCTACCTCACCTTGCCGGATCCTCAGCTGGTCTTGTTCCCTCAGACTGGAGGCCTCTGAGTCCTCATCCAGAATGGCTCTCAGCTGAACTGTGTTGTTAGAAGCCTGAACGCTTAACCAGCCAAATGCTGCTAGCTTCTGGTCCTCACGCCTTATATACCTTTCTGCTTTCTACCACCACTCCCTGGGATTAAAGGCTCGCTTTCTGGGATTAAAGGTGTGAGTCACCATGCTTGGCTGTATCCTTGAACAGATG
>CABHPR010128209.1:17881-32091 GCA_902168415.1 Peromyscus melanophrys | reverse complement strand
TACACGGTCAAGAAGAATGGACAGCTGAATTAAAAAACCATCAACAATTTCCAGAATTTAAAATCCTGAATCATGACATGACACAAATGGAATTCAGGTGTTTCTGGTACTTGGACTGCTCTCACCCAAGGTGAGGTTGAACTGTTGACCTTGTGTACATCCTACTTCACAAATGAGTCTGTCAGATACACTAAGCCTATAGGTTGAAGATGATGCCCCAACTCTGCGGAGAAACCTTAGGTGACTGTCCAGGTGGCTGGCTGTTTCTATCAACTCACAATTTTTTAGGAAGTTTTTATTTTTGTTAGGTAATGTTACTTCCTTCTTGGGTCTCTGAAGGAGTTGAAGATTATTTAGTTATAGTTGAAGAATGATTAGGATAGAAAGTGAATTATATACACTAGGGTAGATAATAGAATTATTTTCTCTGAATTTGTTAAATAAAAAGAGACTAGATATTGTTTAGGTAGTTATTACTTGTATATATTGTATATAGTTATTGTACTTCCGTATATAGTTTTTCTTATGTTAGTTATAAGCGTTTTTCTTTTTTCTTTTATTAAAATAGAAAAGGGGAAATGTGGTGATATTTTCTTTTGTATTAAAATGTTATATGTTAATAAATAAAGTTGCCTAGGGGTCAGAGCTATTAACAAGCCATAGCCAGGGTCTGACGAACAAGTAGTGATGAGGCAGTTAGGCAGTTGGGCTTACAACCAATGAGAAGGCAGAACAGAATTCTATAAAAGGACAACCCCCCTTTTTGAGCTGGGAGTCGTTGCTTCAGGGAGAGACTAGCTAACTGAAAGCGGTTAAGGCTCTTAGCTCTGACCTCTTTGGCTTTTCTCTTTACTTTGGCTTGGTGTGTTTCTTTTTCCTTATAAATATAGCTACAGTGTTTCTTTTTTCTTGTAAAATACAACTACACATACATACTTAGAGGAGTCTAGTGCAGCATATTACAGAGACACCAGCTCATCCATGTTAACTGTAGTACTATTCACAATACCTGTGTTATGGAAGCATCCAGGTTGTCCACCCACAGATGAATGAATGAAGACAGTGTGATACACACACAAATATTCAGATATGCATGTATACAATGGAGGATTCTTAGCCATAAAGAACAACAAAATTATATCATTTGCAGAAAAACTGATGCAAATGGACATAATACAGTCCCTGAAAGAAAAAAAATGACATGTTTTCTCTCATACATGGAACCTAGGTTACACATAAACACACGTAGAAATATGCACACATAAACATAGAACATAAAAGTAGAAATACATTATTTGGGTAAAGAAAGGATAAAGGTACAGAAAGCAGGAGAGGTAGAGGATAAAGTCATGGACAATGACTGTGGTCAAATTACATGATGCCTTTGAAAATATGTTAAAATAAAACTCATTGTTTCAGACAATGAATTTATACAACAATTTAAAAAATCTAAGCGAAAATAAACAAGAATCTTAAAATGATTATGTTGAGTGGAAGAAACAAGGCAAATATGGTTATATATTATAATACTGACTATACACAACATTTAAAATTTTATTACATTGTGTGTGTGTGTGTGTGTGTGTGTGTGTGTGTGTGTGTGTGTGTGTGATTGTGCTCCAACATCTGCCCCTCAAAGAACAATATATAGGAGTCAATTCTCCCTTACCACATAGGTCCAAGGATTGAACTTGGGTCATCAGGTTTTTCAGGTTTGTCAACAAGCACTTTTACCTGCTGATCCATGTTGCCTGCTGGGGATGTCTTTCTGAATGCTGTGAATGTTTTGCTCTGATTGATAGATAAATAAAATGCTGATTGGCCAGTAGCCAGGCAGAGAAGTATAGTATAGGTGGAATAAGGAAAGAGGAGAATTCTGGGAACAGGAAGGCTGAGTAGGGAGTTGCCAGCCAGACTCAGAGGATATGAGATGTAAAAGTACTGGGAAGCCACAAGCCATGTGGCAACTTATAGATTAATAAAAATGGGCTAATTTAAGATATAAGAACTAGATAGCAAGAAGCCTGAGCCAGGGCCATACACTTTATGTATAAGTATTATAAGTCTCTGTGTGTTTACTTGGGTCAGAGCTGCTGTGGGCCCAAGTGGGACTGGAGAAAACTCCAACTACAGTGGCCAGCCTATATATATATATATATATAGCAAGAGTTTTCCTGCCTGGTCCACAGTCAGGACAAATCTCTCTCACCTGCCAGTCCCACAGCCGCTCAGACACAACCAAGTAAACACAGAGACTTCTATTGCTTACAAACTGTATGGCCATGGCAGGCTTCTTGCTAACTGTCCTTATATCTTAAATTAATCCATTTCTATAAATCTATACCTTGCCACGTGGCATGTGGCTCGTGGCTTACCGGCATCTTTACATGCTGCTTGTCTTGGTAGTGGCTGGCAGTGTCTCCTTCCACCTTCCTGTTCTTTTGTCCTCTCTGTTAGTCCCGCCTATACTTCCTGCCTAGCCACTGGCCAATCAGTGTTTTATTTATTGACCAATCAGAGCAACACATTTGCCATACAGAACATCCCACAGCACTTCCCCTTTTCTTTTCTTTCTTTTTTTTTTAAAGAGGAAGGTTTTAACTTTTACACATCTCCAAAGTCAGCTTGGTATATTTGGGAATTTGGGCGTAGCTTCTCTTACTACTTCCTGCTGGAGGAGGGCACTGTATCTTATGGGGACACAAAGAAAATTTCAGAATTATGGAGTAGTCTGTGAGGGTGTGTCGTCTGAGCCAGTTGCCTTGAAACATTTCTGGATGTTGGATCATCTGGGCCTTGGTGTCATTGGAGACCTTCAGGGGGTCTTGGCTGGTCAAACCTGATGTATCTTAATCTGGAACAAATCCATAGCCTCTGGCTTTCTGTGGAAACAAAATCAGAGCTTCCTTTCCAAAGCAACATATCCTTACATCCAAATTTTGAAGTCAAGGTATCTTTGAAATATACATATTGGTTTAACTCAGCTTCTTTTATAATCAAATATTTCTGCAGTTAAGAATCCCAAAGACAACACAATCCAGATTCTCTGTGTGATATCCATCTTTATGTGGCTTATATTTTATACTACCTTTACTGTCTCTTTAAAGACTTTATTTTTCAAAACAATCTATTTCTTTATATAACTGTATATATTTCTTTTTCTCTCTCTTTGAAGCCTACATACATTTTTACACACATTTTAAAGCTTTAAAGTCTTGTTCTATCTGAATCTGTCTTATTGTGAACCTGTTACTTTAAACTGCAGCATTCTAAGACTGAAACGGTGCTGTGGCTGCTGGCTCTGCCCACCTCAGCTTCCCAACATGGTGGTGATACGTTTACCATCAGCTCTGGGAGCCTTCGTGGGTCTATGCTTCTATCAAAGCAGCGTTTAGCCCAGAAACCTCTTTTTTTTGTTTTGTACTAGCAAAGGCTAAATCCACCACGCAGCTTAATGTGCCACTTGCAGATGCCTCATTCCCGCCATACTGCTGGTCAAACACACACACCAGGAACCCGCCATATGGTAGCTCAAGCCCACAGGCTGCAGCTAACTTGAGAAAGACAAATAGGAAGCTGTTTTAGCTCTGTTTTAGAATCTTCTTTTTATGCTTTCTCAGGTTTTAAGTGGAAATTCCTGCCCCACATTGGGCGCCATTTGTAGCAAGAGTTTTCCTGCCTGGTCCACAGTCAGGACAAATCTCTCTCACCTGCCAGTCCCACAGCCGCTCAGACACAACCAAGTAAACACAGAGACTTCTATTACTTACAAACTGTATGGCCATGGCAGGCTTCTTGCTAACTGTCCTTATATCTTAAATTAATCCATTTCTATAAATCTATACCTTGCCATGTGGCATGTGGCTCGTGGCTTACCAGCATCTTTACATGCTGCTTGTCTTGGTGGTGGCTGGCAGTGTCTCCTTCCACCTTCCTGTTCTTTTCTCCTCTCTGTTAGTCCCATCTATACTTCCTGCCTAGCCACTGGCCAATCAGTGTTTTATTTATTGACCAGAGCAACAATTTGCCATACAGAACATCCCACAGCATATATATATATATATATATATATATATATATATATATATATGTATATGTATATATATACATATATATATGCCATTTTATAAAATGTAAAATAGTAATTGGTGGCCCATATATATGCCATTTTATAAAATGCAAATTAATATTAATTAATTAAAATGCAAATTGGTGGTAGAGCAGATTAGTGGTTTCTTGAAGGTAAGAGAACAGAGAGTGGAAAAGAGAAAATGGTGGCTGTGTTGACTATCCTGATTATCTCTACATCAATTGTAAACTATCAATATGGGAAATTATCAATTATATCTGAATAAAACTGCTTTTACCTAGTCAAAAAGTTATGGCTATGGCTTGGGAGGTCATAGAATCAATGGGTAAAACTACTGCTCTTCATTTGCTAAATGGACATGCTCTGACCACCACCTTACTACACAACTAAACATGATAATACATGTCTACTGTAGTCAGCTTTGGACAGAGAAGCTTCTTTTTGCAGTGGGCTGCAGTTTCTTCAGAGACTCAGAACTGGCCAGAGTGCTCAGAAAAAAGTGACTGTTGCATATTCAGCCATAAATGAGACATTGGTAGTACCCTCTTCAAGACTCAGGGAACATCATGATAGAGGGGAATATAAGAATGCAAGAAGTGCAGGTAGGA
Organism: Peromyscus melanophrys; assembly: GCA_902168415.1. Classification (NCBI taxonomy): domain Eukaryota; kingdom Metazoa; phylum Chordata; class Mammalia; order Rodentia; family Cricetidae; genus Peromyscus; species Peromyscus melanophrys. Next base: position 27,393 of record CABHPR010128209.1, on the reverse strand, counting down.
GTGGAGTCCTGTGGAATTTGGTTTGTTGGGAAGGACTGAGATGTTGAACTCTTGAATGCTCAGCAGCTATGATTGCCTTCACGAGACCTTCTCAAGGCAGGACCCATCAACATTCTATCAGAGAGTGGAGAAGAGTTCATTAAGTCCTTTCTTTCCCCAGGGATTTAGAGGTGGTTAGTTTCTGGGGAGGAGGGGAACATGAGGCTTGAGAACACTTTCCTGAGAATCTACAGGAAGCTAATGCTTACTGTGGGAGGGAGAGTAATTTTCCTCAGTTGTGTAACTACTAGTAAGTTATTCATGCTCATGTAAATAACCCTAATTAAACTCATTGGTCAGCCTTGGAAAAAAGGGCAAGGGCATGGATATAGAAAGGGACTATTTGGAAGAAAAAGAATCAGTGGGAGTGGGATGGGGATAAAGGATGGGGGGAAATAGGATTAAAATTCATTATATACATGTAGTGAAATCCGTCATTACATAAGACTAATGTGTTTGTGTGTGTGTATATATGTGTGTGTGCACCATGTACATATGTATACAGTTGCTTACAGAGGCATTTGATGGCAATTGGAGTTACAGGTGGTTGTAAGCCGCCTGACGTAGGTGCAGTGCTAAGAACTGAAGTTGGGTCCTCTACAAGAGGATCAAGTATTCTTAATTGCTGAGCCATCTCTCCAGCCCTTACATGTAAACAGACATTTCCTGTCCCAACTGCTGGTCCCAAATAACTGACTCAGAGGCTAAATATGAATTATAAATCCTCTGCTGATAACTCAGGCTTATTACTAGCTAACTCTAACACTTAAATTAACCCATATTCCTTATTTCTGCTCTGCCACGTGGTGGTACCTTTATTAGCATGGCACATTCATCTCCTGCTCCCTCTGCATCTGACTGATGAGCCCTCAAACACTGCCCTTCTTCCTCCCAGAATTCTCTCTGTGTCAGGCTGTCTTACCCAATCTCTTCCTGCCAATCAGCTTTTTATTAACAATGAGAGTAATGCACATTTACAGTGTACAAAGATTGTTCCACAGAACTTACATGCCTTTTTTTTTTAATTTTTGGGCCCAAGGGTTTAGAATAATTTCCCATAGTGGAGACTAGTTTAGTGATAAAGGATCATCTAGGATAAGGGCTTCAGTTCTCCTCTAGGATTAGTGGACTGATTTTAGACAAATCAGGAACCCTTCCTTGTTCATCTGTCACCTGTTGTTCAAAGGCCAACAAACTATACCATGTTTCCAGGAAGAATGTGTTAAGTGTCATTGGAAAGAATGAGGGTGAAACTCGGTAGTACAGAGCTAGTCTAGATTCCACAAAGCACAGGGCTCTATTTACAGAACTTTCTAAAGAGCAAAGAGTTTCCATAAAAATTAAAGCAATAGAGGTATAGAAAATGACACTATTATTTTTGCCATGTTCACTGCTTAACAAGACATAACAAAAGCTAACACGTTGATCATTTAGTATGTGCTCTGGCCTTGTGGTAAGCATTTTACAAAGGTAAATTATAACATACCCACAAGAATTGTGCATTGATTATCTTGTTTTGCAAAAGAGGAAATGAAAATTCTGGGAAGCTAGAGGTCTGGGTTATTTATGGAGTATGAGGGTGTAGGGTCTGGGAAGTGAACAAAAGTCTGTCTAATGTCCCATATCCCCCAACCTGGGTGACTGACTCTCCCATCTATGGACTCAAACCCAGTTGTGGTGATTTGAAAGAAAATGGCTCCATAGGTTAATAAGGAATGGCACTATTATGAGTCATGGCCATCTTGGAATAGGTGTGGTCTTGTTGGAGGAAGTGTGTCACTGGTGGCAGGACTGGAGGTCTCAGAAACTCAAGCTATGGCCCGTGTTGTGTTCTCTCCCTGCTTCCTTCTGATCTGGATATAGAACTCTCAACTCCTCTAGCCATATGTCTGCCTGCATGTTGCCATGCTTCCTGCCATGATGATAATGGACTAAACCTCTGAAATTGTAAGCCAGCTGCAATTAAATATTTTCCTTTATAAGAGTTGCCATGATCATGGTGTCTCTACACAGCAATAGAAACCCTAATACACGAGTAAACCCATAACTTCACACCAAGGCTTCCTACTTACTCTTCCTAGTTTAATGATCCCTAAAAATATTACTTCATAATCCGTGGAATTTGTAAATGTTAACTTTCTTGAAAAATGGGCTTTGCCATTGTAATTAAAAAGATTATAGGCATCGACCACCTAAGCCCTAACTTCAATCCCAAGTATACTTATCAGAGGGAATCAGAGATAGATTTCATACAGACAAATGAGAAGAAAACACTGTGACCATAAAAGTACACACTGGAGTGGCTCAGCCACAGATCAAATTATGTTGTTTTATGCTACAAAATTTATGGCAATTTGTTACCTAGAGTGAATTGGGGTGACTGCAATTATGAAAATGACATTTTGTCTTGATGTTTTAAACTGTATTCACTGACTCAGGTGACCAACAATTGGGTGAAGCAATATAGAAGTACAACTAACAGCCAACTGTGGATTCAGTTCACCTTGAGGTTGAGATTCAAAGGAGTCACCTGCTGCCTGTGTTATTTGAAGTAACTTTCTTAATTCTCTGAACCACAATCACAGCATCTTCACAATGGGTATGATAACAGTAATTAAATCAAGATATTGTGAAAATTTAAGAAGATACACAGAAAGGTCCTTGTGGTGGGTCCAAGGGTCATGGGTCTTCTCCCTGTAGTGAGAGATTTCTCTGTCATTCTGAGAAGAGCAGTTTAGGTCAGAGCTGTGGCTGGAAAGTCCAGAGAGTACTGAGGAAGCATGGAAGACACTGGTTATTGGGATATTAGTGACTTCTTATAGGAAGTAATTTAGGAGCCACCTAGGAAACACGACCAGCTCTATCTCTAGAGCAGTGGTTTTCAACCTTCCTAATGCCCTTTAATACTAATAATAGTTCCTCAAGTTGTGGTGACCCCCAAACATAAAATTATTTCTGTTGCCACTTTATAACTGTAATTTTGATCCTGTTATGAATTGCAATGTAAATATCTGTGTTTTCCAATGATCTTAGGTTACCCTTGTGAAGGGATCATTTTTGACCCCCAAGGGGACACAACTCACATGTTGCAAACCACTGATCTAGATGGTTTATAGGACCTTTTCTATAAATATTAAGTACTAAATATGCTTCTAGTTCTTGGGTCTTTGAGAGAAATTCACAGGCAGAAAATTTTGAAATCTTAATAATTGCTTTTTATGTGTTTATTTATTTTGAGGGGAAAGCTATGGTCTTCCAGTTGGAAGTCACAGGACAAACTTTGGGAGGTTCTCTCCATCCACTCTGTGGGCTCTGAAGATTAAACTCAGGTTTTCAGGTGTGGTGGTGAGCACTTTTACTCACTGACCAATCCAAACAGCCCCAAATTTTCTCTTTATAAACTTAAGGGTTTTTAAAGTTATGCTAGATATCCTATGATGAGAAGGATTTGAGGTGGTGGTCTGCATCATATAAACTATTTCATAAAGGTGGTTACAGCTTACCGGAGGGTTGGAAGATGGAGTCAGAATTCAAAAGGAAAACCTGAAGCCCAGTGTGATGGTGCATTTCTGTCCTTAATCCCAGCAATCCAGAGGCCAAATCAGGTGACAAATCCTGAGTTCAATGGCCCAAAACAATCCCCTCCCACAGAAATTGAGGATGCACATGAATAGGCACCACAGATGATCCCAGAATAATGGATCACTAGCGAAAAATTGCTTCTTCAGGTAGTTTTAGAAAAAAATCCTTCCAGTAGGACCAGACATAACATCACATCCTTCATTACCAACCCCCTCCACATACACACATCCAGACCACATCCAGTTTCCTGATGCTGATTGGATAGTTCGTATTCACTTCTTGCCCTGATTGGCTGATCATCAGTCTACATTTAAATTACCATCTCTCTTTTTGGGAAGCTTCTCAGAGGCATCTGAGATAGGTTCTCTCCAAGGAAGGCTCCGAACAAATTAAACCAGGGAAGATGGAAAACACGAAGATGGGGTGTGGATATAGTTCAGCAGTATTGCACTTGTCTAGGATTTGTGAGGCCCTAAATTCTAGTCCCTGCACCAGAACAAAAAAAAAGAAAGAAAAAAAGAAAGAAAATAAAAGAAAAGCAGGAGGACACTGTAGACAAATGGAGTGCTTGTGACTTCCTAGTGCCTTCTGAGATCCTGGGTATCTGTAATTATGAGAATTGACACAATGCCAAATTCCCCCGCAAGCCCAGACAAAATTGCTATTTTAGGTCTGTGAAAGTTTCATGCCACTATTTCTGAGGGAAACAAAACTACTCCCAGTGCAATAAATCCATGAGTCAGACAGATGCTCCTAGGTTTCCACAGTCATAGATGAGAAAATGGCCTCTGCCCAAGGGCTGTTTTACTACATCAGATAGGATAAAGTGCAAATTGTCTTGGTCTCCAAGGCCAGCCTTAGGTGCTCAAATTTGAAAGGATCCGTATTTCCTCATTGTGAATTGTATCTGGTCCTGTTGTCTTATAGATTCTACTTGGCTTCATTCAGTTAATTTTCAGATTAACCTATTAACAGATCCTAAATTCGCACACATTCCTTTCCTTATAACCAAAGTCCATCCTGTAGAGAGGTCGTATCAGTGCTGTACCCTTGAACACCACATTCAAAACTACATACCAGAGGGACACACCATAGCATAAGCCTGTACTTCTAATCTGTTCAGCAGACTGAGACAAAAAGACACATTGAATGCAGGACTTGGGTCCAGCAAGGGCATCATAGCAAGATCCAGTCTCAAAGGCAAAATAAGAAACCTACACATGTACTGACATACATACATAGAATGAAATATCACAGTGTGTACAAATGTATGTATAGTGTGTGTGTGTGTGTGTGTGTGTGTGTGTGTGTGTGTGTGTGCGCGCTAAGATTTTGAATGGCTTGGGAAAATAACTCAGTTGATAAAGAGCTTACCTTGTAAGAATGAGGACCCAAGTTCAGTCCCTAACACTCAGGTCAAAGCCCAAAGCTGAGAAATAGGGCAGGCACTTGCCATCACTTCTCTGGAGAGGTGGAGACAGCTGGCTTTCGAAAGCTCCCTGGTTAGCAATTCATAAGTCCCAGGGAGAGACATTGTCTAAAAAAACAAGGTGAATGGCTCCTGAGGTATGACACCTGAGATTGAACCTTGGCCTCCATGCACATGTGCATACACATGCACCTGTGTGCATGCACACACACTCATGTACCTTTTTTTCATTTTCAAATAAATAAAAGGTTAAAATGCCTGGAGAGAAAAAAATTTCATCATCATGAAATGAAAATATATTTTAACTATAAAACCTCATACTGATTATTTTTCTTTTTTGGCTTTAGAAAGTATATGTTTGAACCTCCATAAATATCCTGCACATTTACTTCACTACATTATCAAAAATTCTTTATTTTTTTGCTTGATGTTGTGTTGTAGCATAAACCTTAAAAGGTCTTCTTAATAAAAACAAACCCTGAACCAGGTATTGGGGCGAACGCTGGAAGATCAGAGAAACAGAACAAGCCACAGCCAACCTCACCTCACCAATTCCTCAGCTGACCTTGTTTCCTCAAACTGGAAGCCTCTGAGCCCTCATCTGAATGAATCTCAGCTGAACTGATGCTAAAAGCTTAAAAGTTTAACAAACTTAGTTCCTGGTACTCATGCCTTACATACCTTTCTGCTTTCTGCCATCACTTCCTGAGATTAAAGGTGTGTGTCACCATGCCTGGCAGTTTCCAGTGTGGCCTTGAACTCACAGAGATCTGGATGGATCTCTGCCTCCCAAGTGATAGGATTAAAGGTGTGTGTACCACCATTTTCTGGCCTCTATGTCTGTCTAGTGGCTGTTCTGTTCTCTGACCCCAGATAAGCTTATTAGGGTGCACAATATATTGGTGACACAACATCTCACTTATAAAGCCAGGCTGAACTTGAGCTCCCCATTCACCTGCTTCACTGCTTGGATCACTGTTGTTCAACACCTAGCCCAACTTCCTAAGAAGTATTTTTTTTTCTGATTATGTCTTTTGTTTCCTGTAGATATAATATGCCTGCATGATTATGGAATACAACATGAAAAATTAAGATGAACACAATAGGTTGTCATCAAATCAGGACAATTAACATTCCCTGTCCTTAAACATTTACCAAGTCTCTGTGTTTACAGACTTCTGACTCCTCTCTTTATAAAGTAAATGATTGGTCATAAACTGTGGTCATCATACTCATTACTCCTCTCTAATTGCATTTGGTACTGATTATCCCTCTTCCCCAATCACCAGTGACAACTGTTTATCTCCCAGTGAAATCAACATTTTTACCTGCCATTTATCAGTGAGAATGTGAGGAATTTTGTGCACCTTCTCTGCCTGACTCATCCACCAATGTAGATGTAATTCTAAACGGTCTCATTAAATAAACACAGAGCCAAATAAAGAGTTAAAAGCCCAAGGATTGAGCACTAGCCAAGAGCTAAGACCACCTTATCTTACCATTTGCTGCTGTCCTTCACCTGAGAGAGAGATCTTCTTCCTGTGTCCTGTCTTTTTATTGACTTTCTGTTCTGCCTTCTTATTGGCTTTAAACCCAACCACATGACTTCCTCATCACTACCTGTCTATACAGACCTCCAGGTTTCTATGGTTGGTACTGAGATTAAAGGCCTGTGTCACCATGCTGGCTGTGTCCTTGAACACACAGAGATTCTGCCTGCCACGTGATCAGATTAAGGGCATGTGCTACCACTCTCAGACTTCAGCTATGGCTCTGATCCCCAAGCAACTTTTTTAACATATAAATAAAATCACATTTCAGCACAAATAAAATGTCACCATACACCAAGATCTTTCTGTATGTCCTTCGATTCAAGACATACCCCAGTAACAGCAGTATCTTGTAGCATGAATCTTAAAAGTTCTTATAAATAAAATCAAACCTGAGCCAGGTATTGGGGTGAACTGGAAGATCAGAGAACCAGAACAAGCCACAGCTAACCTCACCTGGCCAACTTCTCAGCTGATCTTGTTTCCTCAGACTGGAAGCCTCTGAGTCCTCATCCAGAATGGATCTCAGCTGAACTGTGCTGCTCCAAAGCCTGAAAGCTTAACCAGCCAAATGCTTCTAGTTTCTGGTCCTCACGCCTTATATACCTTTCTGCTTTCTACCACCACTCCCTGGGATTAAAGGCTGGCTTTCTGGGATTAAAGGCGTGAGTCACCATGCTTGGCTGTATCCTTGAACAGATGGATTTCTGCCTCTGGAATGCTAGGATTACAGGCGTGTGCTACCACTGCCTAACTTAAGTATCTAGTGGCTTTTCTGTTCTCTGACCCCAGGTAAGTTTATTAGGGTACACAATATTTTGGGGAACACAATACCACCACAGTATCTGACCTGCTCTCAGAGACTCAAAGTCACTTCAGTCATGCCACAGGAACCCTTTCATTCCTAACCCAGATACGTCTGTCCCCAGACTTTAGTCCATGGAATTCCTCAGAGACAAACAAACCATAATGGAAAATAGTAGAATTTAATTTTAGGTGATTGACTGATACTGCCCTCCTTCACAGGCTGGAAATTTCAAGCTCTCTTTCAAGGTTGCATCCCTAGTGCCATGAATAGAAGAAGGCCTTGTTCAACGAACCTCAGGAAAAGTGGGCATAAGCCAGAGAAGACATGTAAGGTGAGGTGACCTTCATGGGGCAGAGGAGTGACCAGGAGATACCATGAAGAATTAGATTTCTTAGTAGGTGATTGCAGAAGCACTGGGGAAGAGTAATAATGTTACAGTAGGACATCCAAAGTCAGAGAATCTTTTTGCAGCATCACTGAAGTCAGCAGGTCTGCAACCTTGTGCTACACTGATTTGGCAACTCCCATAGCTTTCTGGAAGGTGGAAGGAGAACAAGCAAGTGGAACACATCTCTATTGCATGCTAAGGAACAGGCTGGACAGTGTGTTCACAAAATTCTCTCTTTGCTCTCAATCAACCATCAGGGTTTTCCCCCAATTCCCAATTATACCTCAGAGGTATAGAAGCAGAGGACATATTCTTGACTGAATGGCACACATGCACAGCAGATTAGCTGCCAGATTGAATTTTTCCTTCTTTTCTAGGCCTTCAAGGTTATTCCCAGACACTTCTCTAAGGAAGTATGGACAAAGCTGAGCCATTCAGAGAAAATCACCTATGCGTATGTGAAAAGGAACTACACCACCATGACCAGTCTAGGTAAGAAGAAGTTCTGGGTTCAGAAAAGGCTGAGTGTCCTCCAGTCCCTTTCTATGCTGTGGCTTCTTCTCAGCCTCTTCAAGGTTCCTTTTTTCAAGAAAAATGTCAAGGCAACTGCTGAACCTCCTGCTCTTTTCCATCCTGTACAGGGCTGAAAGCAGAGAACAGCCACCATAGCACTCACCCCTGTAGCCGGTACTTTTCTCTTCTGCAGGCCTTTGTTCTGGTGGCCCTTATTGTCTGCCATCATCCCTGTGCCAGCACCCTGCATTTTTCTTCTCAGTTGTCTGATAAGGAAGAAACATTTTGCTTCTTTCTAGGCCTCAGAGCCCATCTCCCAGATTTCATGGATTCCAAGGAAGAGACCTCAAAATCTGTGCTCAGTGAATCTGATGAAGTTTGTGGCCATGAGAGTCAAGGTGAGTAGATATGGAGGGGCTTTTACAAAAAAAACTTTTCAGTCAAGATGCCAGGGAAGTTCACAGACAAATCTCCCATTCCTCAGGTCAGAGCTGAGGGAAGAGTGGTGTTGGAAAGTTACGTACTTGGGCACCACATCAAATTCTGAAACATACAAAAGGAGAATGTATACTTTCATTGGCAGTAAGTAAATGGTAAATGTATAGATGCTGAGTGGACCTGGAAGGAGGGTGAGTTTGGTGAGATCTGAACAGACAGCTTCAGCTGTGGCTGGTTTGTTTAAAGGCATCAGACAGATCTGAAGCACTTTGAGGGATAATGTTGAGCTCCAACCAAACTCAGTGTGATTCTCCATTAGTATCCGTACGCTTGAAATATTTCTTTCTTAAAGCTATGATAAATACTGTTCATGAATCACAGTGTAATTACAATTTTAAGTGATAAATCTATCTAAACTTTCAGAATCAGCATGATAACTGCATACTCAAATCTAATAAAGATAAATATTATCCACTAGTCTATCAAAATATATTAAGGAAATACAGTTTTACTCCCAACTGAATTTTATTTTGCATGTTCAGCCTGGAAAGGAATTGCCTGCTTAATGTGTTCAGAAACACAGTCTATATTATTTCAATGCTGGTATTGAATTCGTAGACTCAAGGAAACATCCTGCCTCATTATCCCAGGTAGGTGGGACTAGAGGCAAACAGACCATGCCTAGCAGAGAATAGCTGTTTTCCTACTTTCCTACTCTACACACACACACACACACACACACACACACACACACACACACACACA
>CABHPR010128209.1:812-17871 GCA_902168415.1 Peromyscus melanophrys | reverse complement strand
ACACACACACACACACACACACACACACACACACACACACACACACAGAGAGAGAGAGAGAGAGAGAGAGAGAGAGAGAGAGAGAGAGAGAGAGAGAGAGAGAGAGATGACTACACATATTTCTCACTGCTCAGGTAAGAGATAGAATATAGGTGAAAGGTGACCAGAGACAATAGCATGGAATTTTAAAGATTGGCCTCATGCTACAGCTCCCAGCTGGCCTCAGACTTACAGCAGCTCCCTTGCTTTAGCTTCCCAAATACTGAGATTAGAGGCTTGAGCCACCATGTGAGCTTCAATCACACTTGATTAACAGACATAATCACCAACAGTGTAGCCAAATATGTTCCCTTGCTCTTCTTTCTGGCTTCTCAGCTCTAAAAAACAGTCAAAACTGTCTCCAAAGAATTGTGACTCTGCAGTTAAGCAGGCCAAATTCCACAGGCTCCCACTGTAAGTATAATAGATTCAGAAATTTGGAGCTTGGTATCTGCAAGGTGGTTTTGTTTTTGCCATTTTGTTGTTTCTGTTTTTACATTAAACAGTTCCCTTATACTAGAAAAATTCCAGCACCACTAAGCTAAATCATCAACCCTTCCTCATACATTCTGTCCCACATGATAACCTAGTAAAGTATCTCACTCCAGTCAGTGCTCCAGCTCTATTATGCACTCACAGGTACATGTTGGAGCAAATAGGTCACAGGGGAAGGCTCTCACTGAACTGGTCTTTATTCCAAATTGGTGAAACCCTGCTGTCTCAGTCTGTCTATGCCAGAAGATGTTAAAAACAAGTGCTTGAAAAAAACCCATGGGACACATGAGGTCCAAAACAAGACCCAGAAACTGTCTTTTCACCTGGCTCTCATGTACTACTCTTCCCTGTCTCAGGACTCAATGAAAGGAATGTGAACATCTGGAGCCATAGGTTAAGGGAAAGGAAGAAGCCAGTGATATATGAAGAGATCAGTGACCCAGAAGAAGAAGATGAAGATGAAGAAGAGGAAGGCTGGACCTGTAAGTGACCCTCAGACATACTGTACACCCTAGGATATACACATTTCTCACATAATATTGGATCCCACATGGTCATTTGGACCTGCCAATCTTCCATTTTTGTCCTTTGTTGTGCAACATAATGGCTGAATGTAATAACCCATGCTCCCCCACTCCCTATCAATTATGTTAGAAATTTTTCCTGCCCATAATGCTCCAGGCTCCCAAATCCCAGGTCAACTCTTAAGGTTCAGGCCACATCTTTCTCTGATCTAGGAATTCAGAGGCCAGGTGAGGCCGTCAATGTGCTCTGAGCAGAGGCTTTGCTTGAAGAGCAGAGACTCCAAGGTTGTGCAGAAGGGGGACATGTATGCTTTGAGTTGAAGGAGGGGGAGTTGAGCACTAAGAACTCAGTGGGATCTCACTGACACTTGCTTTCCTTGTTTTTCTTGTCTCTGTCCCAAACAGGAGAAATAAGCCGGTGATGTGCATCAGGATTATGAGCAAAACCGTGAAATCCTAAGCATCAAAAAGAAAAATTCTCAGCAGTGAAAGTTAAGCATCATTTTACTTCCTATATGGAAGGACTGTTTTGAACATTGGTCCTACTATGTGTCAGATGTTAGCATTGCTCTTGCTGTGTGTCCCTCTCATAGCACTGATCTTACTGTGTTTTTACTCTATAAGCACTGCTGTTCTGAGTGTGTTCTAGGACCTTTCTTAACTTGTCTTATTGTGTTAAGCACTTTGTTACCATTGTTCTTGTTTGCACCAGTTCATTAGCATTCTTCTTCATATGTTCAAAGAATTCTATAAACATCACCATTACTACATTCCCTCTATAAGCATTGTCCTTACTATATTGTGAGCTGTAAGCATTGTTCCCTTTTTCTGCGAACTACTCTCACAGAACTGCTGTTACAAGATACCAAGAACTCTGTGATCATTTTTTTTACTGTGATAAGCACCCTGTAAGATGTTAGTGTCCTGTTGAGAAATAAAAATTAATGATGTGTATTTCTGTGTGTCCCCATGCTTATCTTTTGAAGCAAGTATTGGCAGTCCCCTGCACAGAATAGCACTCTTCTTGTCTCTCATATGGTCGACTGCCAAAGGAAGTCATAAGTGTTTAAGGTCAGTCTTTTTTTTCTCTGAAGTTGCTTACACAGAGGTTAACACTGTGAGCATCTGTCACTAGCTTTGCCTTACTACAAATGAGTCTGAGACATGTTTTTCTCAGGTTTTCTGTTTGGTACAATCCATATACTTCAATGTCCCATATTCATGTACCCTGACACAGTCACTAACAGTGGACATTTGTACTATTGGCTCTGTTTACTCTTGTGAGGGCATGTTGGAGATGTTAAGGACAGACTTTAGAGATAAAGTTGCTATACTAAAGTTGTTATTCTTTCAACAAACACCTAATATGTGGAGTGATGTCCTAGGGCTGGAAGAGACATGGTGCTGTGGTGGGGCAGACAAATATCCCTGCCCAAGTGGAGGTGGTACCTAGCATAGCTTTCATTCTACTCTAGATGAGAGCTAGAGACCCAGATGTATCTGAGACATCTTGCCACAGCTCCTGGAGCTATCTATCATCTGCAGGGGAGCTGAGTTTGGGTCTCACTGGGGTAATAGGAACATTAAAAAGATGTGTACATGATAGGGGAAAGAGACTGAATATGTCCAGGTTATGCTCCTAATATCCAGTTTGAGGTAATTTTCCAAGACAAGGAGTCTTCAATGAAAGAGAATGCAGGAAAGGAGGGTCAAGAGTCCTGCAGTGCTGTTGGCAGTGGAGTAAGGAGGAGAAAGAGCTAGGTAAAGTGTGCAGAAGGGAGCTGGCAGAGAAGCAAGCAAGAGCCAAAGAAACAGTAGGCTACCATTTTATTCTCCACAAGAATACATACAGAATACACAGAAGAGACACAATGAAGATATGCTTTTGCTTTTCCAGGAAAACAAGGAATTCATAGATTGTCTGACACAGGAGACATCCACAGGAAGGGTGCCTCAAAGGTACTGATTCATGATAGAAAACTCATTTTTTAACAATTTGGGGATGTCCGTGTGTGTGTGTGTGTGCGTGTGTGTGTGTGTGTGTGTGTGTGTGTGTGTGTGTGTGTGTGTGTGTGTGGTGGGGTCATAAGACAACTTGGTGTAATCAGTTCACTTCTCCCACCATGTGACTTCTGGGGTTGAACACGGATTGTCAGGCTTGGTAGTGAGTATCTTTATCCACAGAGTCTTCTTTGCATTCCCCAGGAAATATTTTCATGATGTTCTTTCTAATAGTTGAAAATCCTTGCCCCCATTCTCTCTTTCCCCTCACTCTCCTTTATTGTCTCTTCCCAGGTGACAGATGCAAATTCTGTAATGCAGGGGATGCTGGCTTTACATGTCCCAACACCCAGCCCCGCTGCCCTTAAAGTGTGGACCAGTAAAGACAGAAATGATGCTATCATAGGATATTGACATTTTTCCTGGCTTAGCTTTATTTGACAATAATTTTGTGGTATGCTTCCAGGGTCTAACTGATGATTGCCAGTATGCCACAAAAAGTCTCTACCATTGAGTTACATTTCATCATTTAGTGTCCTCATCACTCTGACCAAATGCATGGGAAAAATAATTTCAATAGGAAAGCCTCCTTTGGGGTTCACAGTTTGAGATGGTTCAGTTTAGACTTGTATTTGCAATAAACTTGGGCTGAACAGAATGTGATAGGAGTATATTCCAGAGAGTTTTCTTCAGTTTTTCCTGGATAGTAAGGAGAAAAAAAAAGGAGAGAACATGAAGGAGTCAGGGCAAGATCTAGTCCCAGATAAATCCCACAGTCACTAACTTCCTCCAAAAAGGCCCCATCACTTGCTTTTTAACCACCTCTCAAAAATGCCTTCACTTATGAACCCATTAAGGTTCATTGAGTAGGCCCAAGCCCTCAAGATCTCATTATCTCTGGGAAAACCTTTATGTATAGACACACAGGTGACCTTTACTAATCTCCTGGGCTTTTCTGAATCTAATCAAGGTTACAGTGAAAATCAATCAATCATATATCTTATATATCTATGGAGATATCATATATATGTCCATAGCCATTTTCATTTTTTAAGCCTGGTCTCATTAAATTTGAGTGACATCAAATTTCCCATCTGCTTACCACAGTCTCCAAAACTGGGAATTATAGGAGAGAGAGAGAGAGAGAGAGAGAGAGAGAGAGAGAGAGAGAGAGAGAGAGAGAGAGAGAGAGAGAGAGAGAGAGAGAAAATATTTGTACATTCATGGTACTGTATCCATCTTAGAATTTGTTTTTGTTACGTTTTGTTAGGATGGTTGGGGGATGTACTTTTGAGTCAGGGTCCCACTATGTAGACCAGGCTATATTGGAACTTGCTTCATAGCCATGTACTGGTCAGTTTTTCTGTTGTCAAATTGACACAAGCTAGACTCAGCTGGAAAGAGGGAAATTATGATGATGAATTGCCTCCATTATATTGGCAAGTCTGTGGAGGCATTTTCTTGGTAACTGATTGTTGTAGGCTGGGGAAACCTCTGGAAAGGTGGTCCTGGGTTGTATAAAGAAAGCAGTTTGAGCAAGATATGGAGAGTAAGACAGTAAGCAGTGTTTTTCCACCACCTCTGCTTCAGTTTCTGTCCCGAGTTCCTGCCCAGACTTCCTATACTTCCCACCATGATGGAGCATAATCTGGAAGATCAAATAAATGCTGTCTTTCTCAAGTTGCTTATGCCCATTGCATTTATCACAGCAATAGAAAGTAAATGAAGAACGTCTCTCATTGGTCTGTAATTTATAATCTTCCTCCCTCAACCTCCAGTGTGCTGGGGTTACAGGGTGTACCACAGCACCCTGTAGAATTTTGAAAGCAAGTATTCTAGTTGTTTTAAAACACTAATCCTTGTCCTTTGTCTACAACTTGGAAAAACCAGGAGCACACATACAGGGATATCAGTAGAATCACTAGAAGGAAAGAGGTCTAAGCTTCATTCATTAAAACCCACAATACTTAACACACATCCTGGACCTGGAGTATAGCTCTGTAGAAAAGTCTCTGACAAACATGCACTAGAAAAGAACACTAGAAAACCAGGCACAACACTAGAAAAGAAAAAATAGTGCACACATGCATGTGTTCAATGCAGCTTCACTTCATGTTGGCTTCCCTGGCCTGCAGGGTCCAATGTGGCTCTGAGTGTCTGGGCTTTGGCATTAGCTCTCACTTACCTTCATTCCCATGTGTCATCATGCAGTGACTATTCTAGCACCCTATGTAGTAGTCAGAGTCACTCAGGAAAGTCATGCTGAGACTCAGAGGGGCCTGGGTGTGCCTGGTTTCCACTCCTTCCAGCCTCATTTCACCTTGTGCATAAAGGCAGATCTCAGGTGCAGTCAGATCAAGGGCTGCTAAAATAGACATGCTACTAATTCTCATTGGAGAAGAGGTCAAGCACTGTATCAATCTTGTTTTCTGATATTTTCCATCTCTGTCATTTTTGTGGTAGGCAATGTCTCTTTTCTAGAAGGTGCCAGCACTCTGTTTAATGCTAAAACTGCAAGATAAAGTGGCTTTTCTCACTGTGCACAGCAGGTAGAACACCATATGCATCACTCAGAGGGGCAGTATGGCAGATGAATCAACAGAAGTCCAAGATGAAGGCTCAGATATGGAGAATAACAATAGAGAAAAGTAACTCAAGATCCATTCAAGTGTGGAGAAGAGGGGATACATAATCTTTTGTACAGGCATCATTTCTGCCAGAGCCATGTCTTGACTTTCTTGTGGAATTCAGTGGTCACATAGGTGCCACCATCCTTAAGTTGAAACTTTGATGTTCCATGTGACTATACTGGAGAGAGGGTCTTGAAGGAGCCAATGCAGGTTAGAGGAGAGCATATGGATTAGACCTAGTACCTCATGCAAGAGGGAAGCACAGCAGAAATTTCTGTCTATAGCAGTGATAATGAAGTAAGATGGCAGCTGTCAGCAAGCTAGGGAGAGGGAGGGCTCTCAGCAGAAACCAACCATGCTATTATTGAAGTCAGTTAAGCTGGGAGTTATACACAAGGCAGTCAAAGAAACTACAGTTGTATTTTTCTGGTGGTTTCCTGGCTAACCACAATGACCATTTCTTTCTGTCATATCAGAGACTAAGGTGCAAGGGGTCATTGCCAGTTACCCCACAAATGAACTCTGAAGGATCTGAGTCCTCAACACATCACAGCTTCATTTGCTTTGTGTTTTCGACCATCTTATCTATCCCCCATAGAATTTTCCAGAGAATCATAGAAAGAAACTCCCAAAATGAGAGATCTGGTCCACCATTTTTGGGAGGGCAAAAGCATCACTTTAACTCCAAGAATATGGCAAGAACTTTCATAATATCAACAATATCTCTTTTAAAGTGGAACTTCAAGAAAGCCTACCATTAGCCAACCTTGTGTCAGCCCATTCCAAGCTCTCTGGAAGCTTTACCCTTGTCTTTTCTTTGCTAAATAAATCCGTGTTTAAACTATCTGTTGGGTTGGAGATATAGCTCAGTGGTAGAGTGTTTGCTTAACAGACATGAAGGCCTAGTCATACCTCAGAACTACCAGAAACAATGACTCCATCTAGGGCTGGGGAAATGGCCCAGTGGGTAAAGTACTTGGAATATATGTACAAGGACCTAAGTTTGGATTCCCAGAACCCATGTTTGGATCCCCAGAACACATATAAAAGCTTAGGTGGCAGCATGCATCTTTAATAGTAGTATTTCTATGATGAAATGGGAGTTAGGTTCTCCTATGAGAATTCCCTCAAAAGCTCATGGACCAGTTAGCTTGGCAAAAAGGAGACTATGCCTTCAGTAAGTGTCAGGGACAAGGACAGAACCTCTAGTTAGTGGAAAAATACAGACCCCCATAAGACAGGGAACTAGATCATCTTACAGTCAGGCTGCCTAGCAACAGGACATTGAATAGAGCCCTTGACCTTGTCACCCTGTAAACATCCTGTTAGCTTGCCCCACCTTATGCAGATAACAGTCTCTTGCTCCCCCCACCCTGCAGGAACTATATAAACCCTCCTGGAGAAAAATAAAGTGGCACCTTGATCAGAAATCGTGACTTGGTGTATTTCCTTTGTGTCTCCTGTCCCTAATCATTCCGTCCTTAGGGTGGTCGGGAACCCGTTGAAGTCCTGCTGGACGGGGCAAGTAAGTTGCCTGATAAGGTGAAGACTGATATCAGAGGCCATCCTTGGCACTCTATGAGTGTCCATGAATGCTCCTAAATTTACAAACTCACACATTCTCTTTCTATCCCTCCCTCTCTCATTCTCACACACACATAATTAAAAGAACAGAACTTCAACTGATTGTGTCCCTCAGCTGAATTCTTTTCTCATATAATACAAAAATTGAAGAAAATTTTAGTCCAGAAACACAAACCTTGGGTGTTGTGGAATATTATTTTAACTATGTAAAGGTGTGTTGCATTTGTTTATGCTGTGGAATATTACTTTAACTCTGTAAAAGTGTTACATTTGTTTATGCTGCATTTGTTTAATGAAGTAAGGATGTGTTACATTTGTTTATGCTGCATTTGTTTAATTATGAAAAGATGTGTTGCTGTTTCACCTTTCCTGCTTAAGGCACCTGATTGATCTAATAAAGAGTTCAATGGCCAACAATTAGGCAGAAAAAGGATAGATAGGTGTGGTAAGCAGAGATAATAAGTAGGAGGAGAAATCTAGGCTTGGGCAAGAGAGAAGGAGTAGACAAGAAGAAAATGAGGAGAAAGAAAGTTTACCTCCAGGGCCAGAAGCCAGGCAGCTGCCAGCCAGCCAGACACTGAAGGAAGCAGAAAAGTAATACATACAGAAAGAAAGGTAAAATATTCCAAGGCAAAACATACATAAAGAGAAACAGATTAAAATAGGAGCTAAGACAAGGTTGATTATTCATAACTAATAATGTGTCTTTGTCAAGATTTGATAGCTGGTTGATGGGCCCAAAAGAAAGCCTGGCACACTTGAGTTTTTTAACCCCAGTTCTGTGAGAAAATAAATTTCTGTTTTTGAAGTTACTTTAAGTATGGTACTTTCTATGACAACCTGAGATGAGAGGATCATCAGAGCTCAGGAGTTTGAAGCATCCCTGAGCAGCACAGCAATACTAGCAACACAAAAATATGAATGTTTTTTTCGATAGGTGTGGTAGTGAAATGACTTTAATTCAGCACTTGTAAGGCAGAGGCAGAGGATGGCTATGAGTTTGAGGCCAGCCTGGCCTATATAGAGGGTTTTAGATCAGCTACAGAGTGAGATACTGCCTTGTAAATAAATAAGTACTTAATGTTTTTCTCACAGTAAATGAAACGTAGTTTATCATGAAACAACCTTTTACAGGTGTTTGTTGCAAATATAAGGAGCATTTAAGAATCAGAAGAGAAATAGAGAATTCAGAGAACCCAGAGTCCTGCCACCCCACCCCTCATCATAATCATACAAATGGTGCCAGCAAAGCCTGTTCCCACTGTCTCAGTGTCAGATGAGTTCCTCATAGGCCTCCAAGAAATCCAGCACATGCCATGGGAAAGGAATACTTTGAAACTTGGTGAGATAGGTGTGGAGGTTCCTATGCTGCTTAGACTGAATAAGAGGGCAGTCAAGAAGATGCAAGTCAGTAATCTAGTCACTATACTGTCTTTCTGAACTAAATGCATTTTGCATTATGAAATTGCCACAGCCTAAAAGGGCAGTGAGTAGAATGTGATGGTTTTAATGACAATAGACCTCATAGACATATGTTTGAATATTTGGACCTCAGATGGTGGAACTGTTTGGGAAGAATTGGGAGGGGTGGCCTTGTTGGAGGATGTGTGTCACTGGGGGTAGGTTTTGAGATTTCTCTGTATCTGTTTCCATCACTTTGTGAATGAAGCCTCTCTGATGACAATTGGGCCAGGCACCAATCCCAGCACATCCTGTAAGATAGGCAGCAAAGACTATAGGTTGAAGGTTTTATGGCTGGGTTGGTGTCCCAGGCCCTCCACTGGAAGTCTTGGCTGGTAACAGGAGATTACCAGTTCAGACTGCTTATCCCTATTGCTAGAAGTCTTAGCAGGTGTCACACTTGTAGATTCCTGGGAGTTCCCCTTATACTAGGTTTCTTCCTCACCCCAAAATGTCCCCCACTTCCAGGCATCTTTTTTGGTACTATTCCTCTCCACCCCACCCCACATAATTCCTCATGTTCCTATCACTACCTGACCCCAGTCTACCCACAAAATCTGTTCTATTTCCCCTTTCTAGGGAGATAAAAACATCCCCCACTTGTTATCTAGCCTCTCTGTTTCTGTGGATTGTAGTAGAATGGTTATCCTTTACTTTACAGCTAATATCCACTTATAAGTGAATAATAACATGTTTGTCTTTCTGGGTCTGGGTTACCTCATTCTGGATATTTTTTTCTAGTTCCATCCATTTTCCTGAAAATTTCATGATGTCATTGTTTTTAGTATCTGAGCAATACTGCATTGTGTGAATGTACCACATTTTTCATTATTGATTGTTCAGCTGAGTGACATCTAGGTTGTTTCCAGGTTCTGGCTATTATGAATGAAAATAGTTGAGAAAGTGTCCTCATAGTATGATTGAGAATCCTTTGCATATATGCCCAAGAGAGGTGTAGCCGTGTCTTCAGGTAGATCAATTCCCAATTCTCTGAGAATCTACCATATTGATTTCCCAAGTGACTGTACAAATTGACACTCCAATCAGCAATGGAGGCATGTTCCCCTTGCTCCATATCCTCTTCAGCTTGAGGTGCCACTTGTGTTTTTATCTTAGCCATTCTTACAGGCTAGATAGAATCTCAGAGTTCTTTTGTTATGTGTGTCTCTGATGATTAGGGATATTGAACATTTCTTTGAGTGTTTCTTGGCCATTTGAGATTCTTTTGTTGAGAATTCTGTTTTGATCTGTACCCAATTTATAAATTGCATTATTTGGTTTTTTGATGTCTAGTTTCTTGAGTTCTTTATATATTTTAGATATTAGCCTATTGTCAGATGTGGGGTTGGTTAAGATCTTTTCCCATTCTATAGGCTTCCTTTTTGTCCTACTGATGATATCTTTAGCATCACAGAAGCTTTTCAGTTTCATAAGGTACAACTTATTGTCAATCTTAGTGCCTGTGCTGTTGGTGTTTTGTTCAGGAAGTTATCCCCTGTGCCAATGCATTCAAGACTATTTCTCACTTTCTCTTCTTAAGGTTCAGTGTATTTGGTTTTATGTTGTGGTTTTGATCCACTTGGACTTGAATTTTGTGCAGGGTGATAGATATGGATCTATTTGCATTCTTCTACATACTGATATCCAGTTACATCAGCAAAATTTGAAGATACTTTCCTTTTTGCATTGTATAATTTTGGCTTCTTTGTCAAAATCAGTTGTCCATAGGTGTGTGGACGTGTGCCTGGGTCTTTGAATAAATTCTATTGATTCATCTGTCTGTTTTTATGTCAATGCCATGTGTTTTTTTTTTATTACTGTAGCTCTATAGTAGAGCTTGAAAACAGGGCTGGTGATACCCATGGAAGTTCCTTTATTGTACAGCATTGTTTTAGCTATCCTGTTTTTTGTTTGTTTGTTTTGTTTTTCCATATGAAATTAAGTATTGTACTTTCAAGTTCTATAAAGAATTGTTTTGGGATTTTAATGGGATTGAAATTGACTCTGTTGATTGCTTTTGGTAATAATGGCCATTTTTAATATGTTAATCCTACTGGTCTATGGCCATGGGAGATCTTTCCATTTTCTGATATCTTCTTCAATTTCTTTCTTCAAAGATTTGAAGTCCTTTTCATACAGATCTTCCACTTGTTTAGTTAGAGTTACACCAAAATATTTTATATTATTTGTGGCTATTTTCAAGGGTGTTGTTTTCCTGAATTCTTTCTCTGCCCATTTTGCCATTTGTATATAGGAGGACTAGTGATTTTTTGAGTTAATCTTGTATCCAGCCACTTTACTGAAGGTGTTTATCAACTGTAGGAGTTCCCTAGTAGAATTTTTGTGGTCTCTTATGTATACTATCATATCATCTGCAAGTCATGATACTTTGACTTCTTCCCTTTCAATTTGTATCCCCATGATCTCCTTTAATTTTCTTATTGCTCTAGCTAGAACCTCCAGTACTATATTGAATAGATAAGGAAGCAGTGGACAGCCTTGTCTTGTTCTTGATTTTAGTGGAATTGTTTTGAGTTTCCCTCCATTTAATTTGATGTAGGTTATTGACATGCTATAAATTGCCTTTATTGTTTTTAGGTATGTCTCTTGTATTGCTGATGTATCTAAGAGTTATATCATGAAGAAGTGTTAGATTTTGTCAAAGGCTTTTTCAGCATCTAATGAGATGATCATGTGGTTTTTTTCTTTTGGTTTATATGGTGGATTACATCGACAGATTTTTGTATGATAAACCATCCCTGCATCTCTAGAATGAAGCCTACTTGATCATGGTTGATGAACTTTTTGATATCTATTGGTGAAATTATTAAGGCCACTCCACATAGTTAAAAGGAAGATTTATTTAGTGGGTAACTTAGAAATGAAGGGATAGGTAGGTGGCGGGTTCTGGAAAAGACGCAGCACAGTCCTGCAGTGTTCTCTGGAGAACTCCCCTTGGTCTACCTCTATAGTCCAGGTCCAGGAAACAAGAGCGAGGCGCGTCCTGATCTCGGGTCTTCAGGGCCCTCCCTTGGCCCTGCCTTGTAGGCATGATAGTTACTGAAGCCTCATTGGGTTTTGGAACTTCCAGACCAAAGCTGGAATGGCTACCCACTACAGATATCTTCTTGGATTTGGTTTGCAAGTATTTTATTGAGTGTTTTTGCATCAAAATTCTTCAAAGATATTGGTCTATAATTCTCTTTCTTTGTTGAGTCTTTGTGTGGTTTCCATATCAGAGTGACTGTGGCATCATAGAAAGAATTTGGCACTATTCCTTCTGTTTCTATTTTGTGGAATAATTTGAGAAGTATTACCGGCTTATATTTCTTTGTATAGCGGTAAGGCCTCATGAGATTTTTCCCAACCACTTTGGGATGTCTTTTGGTATTGTCCTTGTTTAGGTCATGTTTAGGCAGTTTTTGGTCACCATGACCAAAAAGCAAGTTGGGGAAGAAAGGGTTTATATTTCAACATTGTAGTCCATCATTGAAGGAAGTCACAACAAGAATTCAAACAGGGCAGGAACCTATAGGCAGAAACTGGTACAGAGGCCTTGGATTGAGTTTTGCTTACTGGCTTGCTTCCTATGGCTTTCTTATCCTGCTTTCTTATAGAACCCAGAACCACAATCCCAGGGGTGACACCATCCTCTATAGACTGAGCCTTCCCCCATCAATCATTAATTAAGAAAACGCCTTATAGCTGGATCTTATAGAGGTATTTTCTCAATTGAGGGTCTCTCTTTTCAGATAATTCTAGTTTGTATGTCATATTGACATAAGACTAGACAGCACAAATGACTTCTTGTCAACTTGACACACAAATATTTAGCCACATAAATTAAGCCACAGTTCTTCCTTTCTTATTCATCCCCAATATCTCACATTAAAAAATACATAAATTTAAAAGTTCCCCAGTCTTCACAAATTCAAACACACTAAAATTTCAGTCTCGCCAGGCAGTGGTGGCACATGCCTTTAATCCCAGCACTCGGGAGGCAGAGCAAGGTGGATCTCTGTGAGTTTGAGGCCAGCCTGGGCTACCAAGTGAGTTCCAGGAAAGGCGCAAAGCTACACAGAGAAACCCTGTCTCGAAAAACCAAAAAAAAAAAAGAAAAATTTCAGTCTCTTTAAAATATCCAAACTCTAAAAATCTAAAATCTCTTTTAAAATTTGAAGTATTTCAGCTTTGAGCTCCTGTGGTGATTTACTGTGTACCCTAATAAAATTTGCCTAAAGATCAGAGAACAGAACAAGCCACTAGATTAAACATAGAGGTCAAGCAGAGGTGGCACACATCTTTAATTCTAGCATTTGGGAGGCAGAGATCCATTTGGATCTCTGTGAGTTCAAAGCCACTCTGGACTACATGAGATTGATTCAGTCTAGGATAGAAACAGAACCAGGCAGTGGTGGCACACAATTTAATCCCATCACTAGGAATGAACTAGTATGACTGGGCAGAGAAAGGTATATAAGGCATGAGGAGACAGGAACTAAGAGTTCTTTCAGCTGAGGATGCAAAGGCAAACAGTCAGAGGATTCATAGAGTTGGTGAGTTGAGATGTGGCAGTGATTTGTTCCTATGTCTCTCTGATCTCTCAGCATTTACTCCAATATCTGGTTCCAGGTTTTTATTCTAAGACCTTTAGAGATTCAAACAACATCTGGCGTCCAACTTTTGGGGCACAAATTCACACACACAAAAAACTGCTTGCATGTGGCTTGTAGTCTCCAGCTCAGGACTGAGCTACATGGGTCCTGAATCTCCACCAAGCCTTGGCTGGAGTGAGTCCCTACCCTGCTGGCTAAGATTTTGTTGCAGCCTCTTTGCCGCCAACTCCATAAGTTTGGGGGCTTCAAAAACCACAGGAGTTAGCCACTTTCACACACTTCCCTCATGCAGATGGCTGGATCTTTTGCTTCTTTCCTCTCCTGGTGGGTTTTGGCTTTCTCTGGGCCCCCTCCTTAGGCTGCTGCCTCACTGTCATCTGAATTGTCATTGTCAGCAGATTTGGGGAGTCAATTGGGATTTCTTAAAGGAAAATAATAGTTAAAAAGAATTTTTCCCACATTAAAAAATGGGAAACACTTTTACAATGGAGGGAGTTTCATCTCTGATAATACAATTGATGGCTTAAAAATAGAACAATTGACTATGGATCTCTGCATCTGCTTTCATCAGTACCAGGCCAAGCTCCACAAATCCAGTCAAAGAGAAGAAAGAGGGATTCTATGAGCAAGGGACATCAAGATTACAATGGGGAAACCTACACAGGCAACTGAACCAAACTAGTGGGAACTCATGAACTTTAGACCAACAGCTATGGAGACTACATGAGACTTGTCTAGGCCCTCTGCATAAGTGAGGCAGTTGCATAGCTTGGTCTGCTTAAGAGGCCCCTGGCAGTAGGATCAGAATCTATCCCTGGTGCATGAGTTGACTTTTTGGAGCCCATTACCTATGATGGGACACCTCACACAGCCTTGAGTCAGGGGGAGGGGATGGGGCCTACCTCAAGTGAATGTACCAAACTTGACTGACTCCTCATAGGAGGCCTTATGTTTTTGGAGGAGGGAATGAATGGATGGGTTGGGAGGACCCTGGCAGGAGCAGAAAGAAGGAAGAGAGGGGGACCTATGGTTGGTATGTAAAATGAATAAAAAATTTCTTAATAAAGGAAAAAAGTAGAACAATTGAATGAGAAGATAATTAATGTTAATGGGACTTACATAATGTCAATTATAAATATTATTTGTTCAATCATTTCTTTTTTTATCATTAAAAAATTGGTTAATATTAGTGCCAAGATAAAAGCTTTAGAAAAACCTGTTAAAGCAGATCATAGAGATATTCAAACCCAGACATAAGGATTTAAAGGAGAACCAATTTCATTATTGCATTATAATGTTACAGAGAAACAGCCTAAGGCTTTCAAACAGCCAACCTTAATCTATCCAGTAATCTTACAGGAATTACCCAGTAATAGATATGCTCAAAGCTGTGTAAGAGCTGACTGGACACCTGTGCAAAAGTTAGATTTAAGGAGATTCAAAGAAGCAATAGTCTCATATGACATCCACTTACCTTATGTGAGGCAGATGTTAAACTCATACTCTAATAACTTGTAATAGAATTATCCCTCAAGACTGGAGATATTTGGTTGCAACAGTCTTAGAGGCTGGTCCCCAATTATAATGGAGGACCTGGTAGAAAGATGAGGCTAAGACCATTAAACAACAAAGCAGAGCTAGAGGTACTGAAATTTGCCAAGATCAACTTAGGTCCTCAGACAGACTCTGCATGATCAGGAAATCTGACTTCAACTAGGAACTATGACAGCTCCTGATGCTAGGCCCTCAGGCAGACTCCAGGGTGGCTTTTTTTTTTGGTTTTTCAAGACAGGGTTTCTCTGTGAAGCTTTGCACCTTTCCTGGAACTCACTTTGTAGACCAGGCTGGCCTCGAACTCACAGAGATCTGCCTGCCTCTGCCTCCTGAGTGCTGGGATTAAAGGTGTGCGCCACCACCACGCTGCTCCAGGGTGGCTTTTAAGAAGTATGTTATATGCATGCCTTGGCTACTGGTTTGACCCAATTTCCTCAACCCTATGGGCCTGTCCTACTACATATCCACCCTTTTATTTATTACATGGGCACTCAGCAGGAGTCAGAGTTCTCTGCTCTCGCCTTGCTGACCCCACATCAGGGGGGCGAAACAACTGGACTGTGCCTGTCTTATGTTGGATTGCCAAACAAGCTCTTACCTGTCTTTGACTACCAGCCCTTGAAGAACATGCAACTCTGGGGAGTCGCCCTGGGTGGGCAGTGTCAGGCCTTTTGAATTTCAGAAAGCAAGGCATGCATGACCTCCTGTGGGGGGCTATGAGTTGTATGTCTAAGATCCATTAACACATATAGAGTCACCTTAGTGGTCACATGTTGTTGTTGGATGTGCTGTAGGAGACAGTTAAAAAGGAGAAAGATCAAAAGCACCTCCCAACCAATCAAAACATAAGTGAAATCCAGGAGGGATCAAACAGCCTCTTTATATCATGCCAAGCTTTTTCAAAAAATAGAGTCAAAGGCTATCAGCTGTGCTCTTGTCTGATTTAGTTGGAAAATTTCATGTGTTAGCTGTAATGGATAATATAGAAACTTAGCTGACCATGGAACCTTAGTATATTTAGCTAGCTCCCAGGCTGCTAAACTAATGTTCCTCATCTCAAAAGACATTGTACAAAATGAGGAAAAGCAAGGCTCCACAAGTTTTCAGCCTTTAGAGGGGCAATGAGAGCAAGGAAGGGGAGTATATATATTACCCACCCTGGGTGATTTTCTCTTTGGTGGAAGGCTGATCTATGGCCAAGCACACATCTCTTGCTGGCACTCAAATTGGTGTAGGGGCAGTCTGAGGAAAAACACAAGCACACCCTTTCCTACAGGTTAGCAGGGGGCTGGTGGCTGCTGTTGGAGGGAGATAGGAACTCTCCATCTCACCAGGGGAAGAGGAATGTTGCTTGCCTGCTGGGGATCAGCCTCAGTAGTTTTTAGGGCCTCAAAGGGCAGGGATGTTTGGCAGGCACAAGAAAAGACTGGGACACAGAAGTTGGTGCAAACTGACAAGCCTTGTCAGATCTGGAGATGTGCATTTTTTCTGCCTTCTTCTACTGATCTGACTCAACCCATCTTTTATTGTAATAATACAAGGAAATAGGGGATGAGAAAATTCAACAGGTGATTGGATTCTTCACAATAGTTTTAAAAGTTCTTTTTGTAAATCAGCAAAGTGTACCCATGTCCCTAGATTGCACATAGAAGTTCCCAGGAAGAAAGCCAAAGCATACCAACTTATTCTTTTGCAGGTTAATAATTATCAGAACATCTGAGTTATCACCCCAGAGGCCATCTACTTGTGGTTTCTCAGAAAGCACAGAAGTACAAGCAATGGTTTAAAGTACCAAACTGCCAGCTTCCTCTCAGCTTAAGTCCTTCTTCATAGCTCTGTAATTCGTCAAGTTGTCTTTTAACTAGTTCTGGACAACTCTTGTCTTTTATCCCATCTATATGTCATTCCATCAACAGTTTTCTACCACAAGCCTTCTGGGTTTTTCCCATGACCTGCATAACAGCTTTAACCCTTACCGTTGTCACAATCTCAATATCATTTCTAATTTCATGGAAACCACTGCAGAAGAGAGAAAGAAAACCATAAAGAATAAATAGAGTAGTAGGATTATAAGAACCCATAACAGTTAAATGGATGAGAATATGACATGCATATGCTATAAAGTCTGCCCTCAGGACACAAGGGTTGTTTTCTC
>CABHPR010128208.1:11506-40505 GCA_902168415.1 Peromyscus melanophrys | reverse complement strand
ACACACACACACACACACACACACACACACACACACACACACACACAAAGACCCTGCTCCACTGGAACAGACAAAGAGATATTCAATGGGGCTAGTTTACAGAGGGCCCTGTAGCTCTTATTAAGAATTTTGACCTTTATTTTGCAAAAGTGTGAGTTTGTTCAATATAACATCCTGGTTTTGACTGATAATTTTTAGGAAGGAGCAAGCAAAAACAAGGTTAACTTTTGTAAAGAAAAGAGCTGAGAAATTTTTAGGATTCCAGTAAGGTCGTTGTTGTCAAGGCTAACTACGGGACCACAAGAGAAACAAGTTATAGCTATCTCCCTGCATCCATGGGAGACTAGTTCCAAGACCTGCAGAAGATGCAGAAATCCATGAATGCTAAAGTGCTGTGTAGAAAATGGAGCAGTGTTTGCACAGAACATACATACACCCTCTCAGTTACTTTGTCAACTTTGTATGACTTATAATCCCTGACACGTGCCTGCTATTAAAGTATTGTGTTATTTTTAGGTAATGAAAAGTTCAGTATAAACGTGATTTTTAAAATAATTTCTGCCCGCATTGTGGGAATGAGTAACTGAAGACTGGCCTAGCGGGAGACCTACAGCCTGATAAGAAACTCACCCTTGAGGGCCGGGACCCAGAGGCTGGATACCCCAGAGGAAAAAAAAGTCAACGAAATGATTCCTAATGATATTCTGCTATACTCACAGATTGGTGCTTAGCTCAACTGTCGTCAGAGAGGCTTCACCTAGCAACTGATGGAAACAGAGGCAGAGACCCACAGCCAAACATTAGGTGGAGCTCAGGAAATCCTATGAAAGAGGGGAGGAGTGGAGTCAAGGGCATTACAAGAAAATCCACAGAACCAACTAACTTATGGTCATAGGGGCTCAAAGAGACTGAACCGACAACCAGGCAGCCTGAATGGGACCGACCTAGGCCCTCTGCATATATGTTACAACTGTATAACTTGGTCTTCTTATGAGACTCCTAACAGTGAGAGCAGGGGCTGCCTCTGACTCTGTTGCAGTTTTGGGGATCTCTTCCTCCTACCAGACTGCCTTATCCAGCCTTAATAGAGGAAGAGGTGCCTAGTCTCATGGCAATTTGCTATACCATGGCTGGCTAATATCCATGGGAGGCTCACTTGCATCTGAAAAGAAACAGAGGAGGGGGAATAGAATGGGGAGGGGAGGTGTAGGAGAGGAATTGAGAGGAGGGAGGGGAAACTTTGGTTGGGATGTAAAAACAAAAAATAAATAAATAAAAATAATACTAATTTCTGCCTGTAGTTGGTTGAATGCACAGATGTGAGACACATGGATATGGAGGGTTGAGTAGATGAGGATCAGGCAAAAATCTCAGAGTTGTGGAGAACAAAATAAATTCAACCAACACAATAGCAAAAGCAATTACAAGAGTATGAAAACTATCATAAGGAAAGAAAATTTCAGATTTCCTAAGTTTTAAGACCATTTTTACAAAGAAGGTCAAAATGGACGTGAAAGTGACTACAGAGAACATGAAGAAAACAAGATAAAGCCATGATTTCAAAGGGTTGACTCCCAAACCTTAGGAATGGTTTCACTAGGCTCCAGTCTATGAGTACAGCAGAGTATCATTGGAATCATTACACTGATTTTTTTTTCCCAGTCGTGTTTGATTCTACCCTAGGTCTCTGGGCTGTCTAGCCTCTGATTCCTAGCCATCCAGGCAGTATCCAGATTGGGCTCCCTCTCCTGGCATGGGTCTCAAGTTGGACCAGTTATTGGTTGGCCTGCACCATGACCATTATTCATTTCCTCTGTTTGCTTCCTCTGAAGTACTATCTTAAGATCTTTGATCAGTTTTAATTAATTTTTATACATGGTAAGAAACAGGGATCTAGTTTCACTTTTCCACATACAGACGCTCCATTTCCCAAACCATTAGTTGAAGAAGGTTTCTTTTCTCCCACCTATGTTTTTGACAGAGATGACAGGTGGATATCCCTGTGTGGCTGTGTGTGTAGCTGTCTTACTTTTGGTCCTTTGTTCTATTTCCTTGATCTATGTTTCTGGTTTTGCACACATAATGTTCTGTTTTCAATTACTCTAATAGCATAAACTGCAATCAATCAGCATTGTTCTTTCTATCCAAGATGGCTTTGGCCATGTGGTGCCTTTTGTGCCTCCATGTGGATGTTTTTGTTGTTATTGTTTTTTTTTTCCTAGCTCCATAAAGAATGTCTTTGGAATTTTGATGGAAATTGAATTATTTGTAGATCAGTTTTGGTAACACTTCCATTATTGTATTAGTTTTGCTGATTCATGAGTATAAGCACATAGGTCTTCCCATCTTCTAATATTTTCTTCAAATTTCCATTGTTTTATACCTCCTTGATTAGGTTTATTCCTGTGTATATTTTTTAAATCCACTAGGAATTGTTTTTCTTCCTCCTTGTGTTCATTTTGTATCTTGCTACTTTGCTGAAAGTGTTTATTTTCTAGTGGTCTTTATAGCATCCTACACAATCAATTCATTGCAAATAGGGATAATTTGGCCTTTTCTCTTCCTATCTGTATCCTTTTCAATTCCTTTTTTTGTCTTTTTGCTCTAGTTAGAGCTCAAACACTACATCAAAAAAGAATAGAGACTCTGGAAATCCTGGTCTTCTCCTGATTCTGGTGGAAATGCTTTGAAATTGTCCTCATTTCATGGTTTTTATCATGAAAGGATGATGAGCTTTGCCAACAGCCTTTTCTGAATCTATTGAGATGATCATGTGCTCTCTCTCCTTGAATCCACTTGTGTGATTCTTTTGATTTGCGTATGTTGGGTGTTCCTGGCATCCCTGAATGAAAGTCAACTTGATCCTGGTGAAGGATCTTTTTAATGCACTGCTGGATTCAGTTTACAAGTTGTTTTATTGGAAAGTTTTATATCTGTGTTCATCAGAGAGACTGACCTATAGTTTACTATTTATTTGTTGTTGTTCTTATTATTGTACCCTTTAAGGATAATGTTGGCATCGTAGATGAGGCTTGGTAGTGTTCCTTCCCCTTTTATTATATAGAATTTTTTAAAGAACATTGGTGTTAGTTTTTCTTCAAATGTCTGGTAAAGTTTAGCAGTATATCTATCTAGGCCTGGGCTGTTTTTTATTTGGCAGATTTTTACTACTGGTTCAATTTCATTGTTTGTATATATGATTAAGCCTTTTCATACTCATTGTTTAATCTCAGCAAGTCATAGGTGTCCAGGAACTTACCCATTTCTTTTAGATATTCCAACTTATTGAAATAAAGTTTTCAAAGTGTGCCCTCATGATACTCTGAATTTCACTGGTCTCTGTTGTAATGCCTCCCCTTTTTCCCCTCTAATTGTATTAATTTGGAACTTCTCTTTCTTTTGGTTAGCTTTCCTAAAGTTTTGTCAATATCTTTTTTTTTCCTTTTCAAAGAAGTAATTCAGAGAGCTGAAGAGATGGATCAGTGGTTAAGAGCACTGGCTGTTCTTCCATAGGTTTTGAGTTCAGTTCCCAGCAACTGTGGCTCACAGCTATCTATAATGGAATCTGATGTCCTCTACTGGTATTCAGGTGTACATGCAGACAGAGCATTCATATAAATGAAAACATTTTTAAAAAGAAGTAATTCTTTATTTTTTGATTCTTTGTGTTACTCTTTTCATTTCTATTTCATGAATTTCTGACTGGATATCTATAATTTATAGCCTACTTATTTGGAATTTGGTGTGTTGCTCTTTTCTTAAGATACTAAAAATGTGTCATTAAGTCTTTTATCTCCCTGATAGATAATATTATATTTATAACTATAAATTGCCCTCAGTAGCATTTTCATTGTGTACCATAGGTTCTAGTATGCTACATTTTCATTTTCATTCAGTTCTAGGATTTTTTTTTACCTTCTCTCCTGACTTTTTGGAGGGCACATTCATCACTTAAAAGTTTTGTTTTTCAATCTCCATGAGTTTGAACGGTTTCTATAGTCTCCCTTGCTATTGACTTCTAGTTTTAATCCATTATCCAATAGAATATATGAAATTACTCTAATTTTCATTCATTTGGTAATATTTGTTTTGTGTCATAAGGTATGGACTATTTCAAGAAAGTTCCATTGGCTTCTGAGAAAAATGTGTATTCTGTAGAGTTCGGATGGAATATACTGTAGATGTCTTTCAAATTTGTTTGAACCATAATATTATTAAATGCCTGTGTTGCTTCACTGATTTTGTGTCTGGATGAACTGTCTCCTATTGAGAATGGAGTATTGAAGCCACCCATTCCTATTGTGTTATGATCCATCTGTGCATTCATATCCAATAGCATTTTTTATGAAATTGGGTGTGCCAATGTCCAGTGTGTACATGTTCAGAGTTATCATATCTTCTTGATAGATTATTTGGTTAATCGGTATAAAATAACCTTCTTTATCTCTTCTGAATAATTTTGGTTTGACCTGTACTTTGTTAGATTTTAATATCTGGTATTAAATATAGCTATACTTTCTTACTTTCTGCTCCCATTTCCTTAGAATGCTTTATTTCATGCTTGACCCTAAGGCAGGATTTGCCTTTATCTGTGAGGTACATTTCTTGCAGACGAATGAATGGGTCCTGCTTTGTAATCCAATCTGCTAGTCTGTGTCTTTTGATTAGAGAATTAAAACCATTAATATTCAGATTTCTTATTTAAAGGCATGTATTAATTCCTTTCATTTTGTTGCCGTTGTGGTTCAAATCATAGTATCTTAATCTTCATTTGCTTTCCTACTATTCTACACTTTTTTTTTTTTTTTTGGTTTTTCGAGACAGGGTTTCTCTGTGTAGCTTTGCGCCTTTCCTGGGACTCACTTGGTAGCCCAGGCTGGCCTCGAACTCACAGAGATCCGCCTGGCTCTGCCTCCCGAGTGCTGGGATTAAAGGCGTGTGCCACCACTGCCCGGCTATTCTACACTTTATTCTTACCCGTGACCTGGTGAGTTGTTTATCTTTATGGTGTACAGGAGTCCTTCAAATATCTTCTGCAATACTGGTTTAATGATAGTGAATTCCTTTAGTTTGTGTTCATCATGGAAATAAATGCTTCCTTCTTTGATTATAACAGGCAACTTTCCTGGATGTAGACATTTGTCTTGGCAGATATTGTCTTTCAGAGTTTGAAATGCACTGTTTAATGTTCTCTAGATTCAGGAGTTTCTGTTGAAAAATCTAAATTATTCTGATGGATTTGCCCTTCTATGTGACTTGGTACTTCTCCCTTGCAGCTTTCAATATACTTTCATTGTTCTGTGTTTTAGTGTTTTAACTCTAATATACCATAGCGGATACTTTTCTGGTCCTGTCTGCTTGTCTCTCTAAGAGTATCTGGATGATCAACTACTATCCTAGATTGGGGACATTTCCTGCCACAGTTTTATTTGACATATTTTCTACATCTTTTGATGATACTTCTTTTTTTCCTCATGGTTCATAACGTTGGTCTTTTAATGGTGTCTTACAAATCTCACATGCTCTGTTTGTACTTTCTTACTATCTTATATATTGTTAATCTCAGTGTTCAAATTCACCTGCTTTGTGTTTAAGCCTTAATACTAGGTCTTCTCTTTGATCCATTCTAGCAATGAGGCTTTCCACTGAATTTTTTATTTGACTTATTAAGGTTTTCATTTCCAAAATTTCAAGTGTGTGTGTGTGTGTGTGTGTGTGTGTGTGTGTGTGTGTGTGTGTGTTTAGTGCTAGTAATTAAACCTGGGGCCTTACATGTGCTAGGCAAGTCCTCTATTACCAAGCCATATTTCCAGCCACAATTATATTCACTATTTCTCTTTTTATAGTTCCTCTTTCATATCCTGTATTGAATTCCTTACTTTCTTTAGCTCTTTATTTGTATTCTCTTTGAATTCATTCAGGAGTTTATATGTGCCTTCTTTAATTTTATTGAACATAATTATTTTAACTATTTGTTTGGGATCTCATCTAATTGTGCACTTTTGAACACTTTAAGCACTTGCCACTGCCCCTCTCTCTTTTGGGTAACTAGTGATTCTCACTCCAATCTATGTTTCAGACCATAATTCCAACATATAGAATATTATATGGTTCCCAACTCAGTGTTTTCCTCTCTAGCTAGAGGTGTTCTATGGAATTCTGGACATCTTCATTTAAGATACGAGTTGAAAGCTGAAGGAGCTGAAGGAGCCAGAAACTGAAAGGGGTCAGGGGCACAGAGTCTCATGTAGTAGTCCAGGCTGACCTCCAATTCACTAAAGATGACCTTGAACTCCTGATCTTGTCTCCACCTTCCAGGTGCAAAGTATATAGCTATTCACAACCACTCCAAACAATAATTATTTTATGTAATGAAAATGGGAGATATCAGAGCCACAGAAAAGGACTGAGGAAGAGGCCAATGTTGAAGTCACTGAGTCACATGACAGGAATCTCTTCACAATCTGGAGGGTTAAATGGTAAGGATAGAGGGTCGGGGGACGACTTGAGAATTACAAAAAAAAAGTTATTTACCAGATATAAATGAATCAAGTATTAATTAATCAATTCATGATGACAAATAACTTCTCCTAAAACAATTTTAAAGCACCAATATCATGATTGTAATTTGGAGAGCATTGTTTTCTTATTAAGTTTTTCATTTTTAAAGCCCTAGAAATCCAATTTCTATATGGTATTTGGTTTCTCATCATGAGTAGGATATAACTAACTTAGAAAATTTATGTGGATCAAGATGCATGATCCCATATGATCTAAAGAAATTTCATTGGGTATATTACATTAAAAGCCTTTTTCTGATACACAGAAGCTGTAACAACCTTTTCACCAGAGAAATCTAATTTTTTTTTCTTTTCTGAATGTATTACAGCATCATTCAGAGAGGAGAAAGATGGCAGCTAAAAACCTCCCAGAGAAGGGATCTCTTTACTGGCACTTGACACTTAAAATTCATAAAAAGTCTTTCACAATTAGAAATGCTAAGCAAAGAGCTTTCTAGGTTTTCTTGAGCAGACCAAAAGTATAGGTGTATATAAGCCCCACACAGATGCCTAAGACAGAAAAGACATCACACTCACTGACAAATAAATGGTTCTTTCCTCCATAACTTATCAAATTGCAAGCTGACACGTTGTAAAGCCAGCCCTGGAAGCTGCAAACTCAAAATGCAGGAAGTGTCTGCTTCCTGCTGGCACATTTGTTCCCTGGCTTCAACTCCAAGCCTTCCCATATTTCCTCTGAGGCCACAGCTTATAAATCAGATGAGATTGGTCATTTTGCAACAAAATGGATTTTTTTTAAATGTGATTTTGAAGAGATTGGAAAGTGTAATGCAGCAGATTTTTCAGTCTTCGCTGCTGAGAAATGATTGCTTTATTGATGGCTCTATTGAGAATGGGGTGTTGCTCCAGGAACTCCAGGTCTGAAGAATTTCCAGGAGCCATATCACTAGGTGCTTTATTCCTGGGCCTACACAGTCAGGAGCCAATTATGTGCTTGACTTTTAAAAGATGGAATTCTGACAACCGAAGGGCTCTAGACACTGCCTTTTATTTCTGAGTTAATCATGATATTTTCGACAAATTCACAAAGGAAAGCCTGAATAATGAGTTCCTGTGAAATCTGAATGTTCCAATACAGGTGTACGGTTAGTTATAAGACAGTCAAGTGCTTCAGGTTTTAAATCTCATTCTTACCAAAGAGAAAAGTCCAGCTGAATGCACTGTATTTCACAATGGTCCCGTACCTACATTCATAGAAACACATTGTATTTCTGGCTTCACGAATTCACGATATTCACAATAAGGAACAGTTTTAAGTCGGGATCCAGTGAAATTGCTGCCTTTCCAGATAACCAAATTCAGAGGACACTTGACTTGTCACTCTCCAAACTATTTCAGAAAATGTTGGTCATTTTCCTCTCTCCCCTCACCCCATAGCTTGCATTTAATGACAAAAATTCATGCACACTGGCAGTTCTTACAGGCTCATAAGGAGCTGGCTAAATCTGGAACCAGGTGGAAGATGGCCAGTTAATTGGATCTTTCTTCTGTGAACACCAGGGGACAGCTGGTTTGCATTGTCTTTCTAATGAGCAGCGGTGAGATGGAAGCTAGGCACATTAGCTGAGCTCCTCCTCTGTTGTGTACAAACTTGGAAATCATCTTATCACTGCCAGAGGCTTCTAGGATGGGAAGAATACTCTCCATACTAACAATAAACTGACCTGATATTGGGAGAAGGTGATGGTATTTCTTAGTCCTCAGGTTCAGACCTCAGAAATCTAAATGGTCATTTCTTCTGCCTCCATGGTATGGGCATATCCATCTGACACCAGGGCATATGATACAGACTACATGCACACATTCTGCTGGCTAATCCACAGGGAGAGGGACAGTGTGAGTTCACAGTAAGAGAGACAATAGGAATTTAAGCATGTAGGCCTCAAAGCAAGAGCCAAAGGCCAAAGCTATTTTTAATCAGACTAGAGCACCACTACAGAGCTTTGTGAATCTATTCCTTAAAGAATGAGTTCATTGGCACCTTTCTCAAACGTCAGAATGAAGAGGAAGTTACTCAGAATAGTCCTATAACTTTGTTAAGTTTAGATTTAACCAACGCAAAAAATTACAATTTGATTAATTATGTCTTAAGAATAGTACTCTACCCTCTGATGAGGGGAATCTCTGAGATGCACAGGTAAAACCTTGTCCTGAGCCTTGGGCCCTGACTGCTGCAAACACTATAGCTGGGTCTGTTTTCAGGTGTACTTTCCAGAAATATCATTGTCTTTCTGTCTTCAGTAGGAGGGATTAAAATGGTTCTAAATGGTGTTGAGATATAAGAATTTTAATTAAATAAACTCTGAATGCTTCAATTTCCTCTAGGACAGTCAGAAGCCACAGTCAGAACTACAAAATACTGAAGAAACTGGACAGTTTTCTGTCTGGCAATTCTCATCATTTCTCCGGCTCTCATTTTGTTTTTACAAGTGTTCTTTTGATTTTCTCCTTACTCTGCAATTTGAGATCTTAACGGTTTTACGTGGAGCACATAAGACTGCTAGAGGAAGCATAGAAGGCCACCCTGAGAGGAAGGGGGAGTTACTCAGCATTAAAATGTGTTGTGCTGCAGCCCTTACCTTATAAGAGGCTCATCTAAATGATAATGATCATGAAAAATTGATTATTTCCTAGGCTGAACTGGTCTTTGTATTTTTCATGTGGTGAATCTAATCGTGCTAGAATAGGTCTCAAAATACAAACATGCCAACAGTTCAATCCATAAACTAGTAAGAGGTTACAAGATGTTGCCTATTATTTCGGCAAAGAAAGCATCCCAGATAATAGTCATCTGTATCATAACGTCAACCAAAAAAAGCCCATTGTGAATTTTTAGCCCTCTATTTAAACTTATATGTCGACTGTTTTCTTCACATTCTTTAGCTCAAAGCAGAAGATGAATTTATAGTTTTCATATATAGCAAAATATGAATTGCAATGACTCAGTCCTCTAGTCAACACATGCCTTGATAAAATTGATGAGAAAAGCAGCTTTCTTAATTTCCTTGTTGATTTTTAATAACATTAGTGTGGCACTTTCACATGTACGTGTTCTTGTATTTTGTTCCTGTTCCTACACTTTAACCCTCACCTGCTCCCCTTCTTTTCCATCCTCTTTCTATACACATGAAATCCAGGCTCAACATATGAGAGAAAATGGCGAAATTTCTCTTTCTTTTCTTTTTTCCCTTACATTGTCTCTCCCCCGCCCCCCGAATCCTTCACATTCTTTTCCTTCTCCCAAATAGTCCCCTCTGAAGCCATAGAGTTAGAAGTATAAAAACAATGAAGAAACCGAACAGGTTTCTATACATCAATTTTCATCACTTCCCCTGCTCTATATTTTCAAACTTCCTTTTGATTTTCTCTTTACTCTACAATTTAAGATCTTAATGGTTTATATGGGTCATATAAGACAGTGGAAGCATATAAGGCCACCCAGAGAGGGAGGGATGTTCTTCAACGTTAAAATGCATCATACTGCAGCCCTTCTGTTATGGAGGGGAGGGGGAACATATGACAGAGGCAATATTTGTCCTGAGCCCTAAGTAAAATGAGCCTGGCTTATTTTACTTAACTTGGTGATCTCCAGCTCTACCCATAAGAAGAGCCACTCTGCTTAATGGGACATGTTGGGGCTTCTCTGGTTTGGTTTGTTTTTGTTTCTAATTTTCTGTCCTGGATTTCTTACATTCATTTCTTTTAAAAAATGTTCTCCCTGGGCTAGAGTTAGCTCAACAGGTAAAGAACACTTGCTGTTCTTGCAGAGGACCTGGATTTGGTTCTCAGCCACTCCGTATACCAGCTCACAACAGCTTAGAACTTCAGTTTCAGAAAATCTAATGCCCACTCTGGCCTCCAAGGGCACTTACACATACATGGTGTATTCTCTCATACACTCAGGAAAATCATTCTCACCCACTTTTTTCTTTAAGAAATATTCCCTTTAAGATTTCCTCTTTCTCCTCTCTGAAACTATGGCCCTAATCACTTTCCAGACCTCTAGAGCCATGGACCACAGGACAGCGCCTATTTTGAACACTGAAAACAGCCTTCTGATCTTCCCATTTCAGACAATAGTGGCCAGTTCATTTATATTACCCTGTGGTTTTCTCTATCATTTTTTAAATTTTCTGCCTTCTTCCAAAGGTAGCCTGAATTGTATCATCTCTAAGATAAACAATATTTTATTTGTATCTCTAGAAGTTATTTTCCTATATCTATAAACGTTGGTATTTAGTAATATTGAATAAATACATCAATTCTCACATAACACTATATTTAGACTACAGTTATATTCAACCTCAATAACATGAAAATCCACATTAAGAGTCACAATGAGACCCATTATTTTATACAAATAGTAAACATGAGTAATAATTTAAAAATTTATAAAGGTGTCATTAGAAAAAAAGTCAAATTTTAATCCAAGATGGATAAAGATGGATATTTGTTATTAGTTTTATCTTAATGTTTACTTGGCTAAATTTTATTGCCATTTTGTGTTAGAGCATTATGTGGTTGTACTTTCTGAATGTCCTTGTTCTTAGGAACAATGTGGTGTGGTATTTAGGAGTAAAACCATGAAGAAACATAAGAGACACACAGTAGCTGTCATTACTGTTGAAGCTAAAAATAATGGCTTTTAAAAAATAAAACAATTAAATGTACCAAATTCAGATCTTGTAGGATCCAGCCCTGAGATAAACTAGGGTAATTTTGAACCTAATTAAGGCTTCTTATTCCTGAAGGAGTTCTGTCATGTCTGATCTCATATCATCCTAACATAATAAATACTCCATATCCCCAAAGCAAAATAATCATGAGTCAAGTGGGTGTTTGCGTGGTTAAATGCAATAAAAATAAAACAGAAGCCTGTATGCGCAATCTATACCACATATCACACACTTTATTAAATAACCCCCTCGTTTTCCTGCCATGACTTGGGTAGGAGATATTAGGAAATGTTGAACCCTGTAAGTTAGTAAATCCAACTTCAAAAATCACAAAATGAATGTGAAGATCCCACTGAAGCAAAAAAAAAAAAAAAGAAAGAAAAAGAAAAAGAAAAAAAAAAGAAAAAAGAAAAAAAAGCGGAGAAATCTTCAAGCACAGCAACTTTTGCATCTTCAAATGATGCAAATCTTCAAATCCTCTTCTGAAAACTTTATTGTGATTCACCTAAGAACTGGTGGAATAAAAATGTATCCTGGACTTCCATCAGTTCTAGGGAAGAGGGAAAGGACAGGGCACAGAGATGCAGAGTAAAACAAAGACATGGGCACAGAGAATAACAAAGATGAAGAGTGGCTGGCAGGTAGAAACAAACAAAAAAAAAAACAGCAGAAAGGAAAAAGACACGCCCCACAGCCCTCTTCACTTAGGACTACAAACCAAAGGTTTTCAAAAAATATCTAAGTCTCACTCCCCTAAAAGATTTCAGACTAGATCTCAGAAGTTCCTACACTCCTTTGGCAATCCTTAAGGATCTCTTTAGGAACAAAGGGTATCTGATTCCACCAGGTTGCCCTTCTTTTATCTGCTAATGTATTAGAATTCCTAAGGAGCATTTTCTTAAAAAAAAAAAAAAAATACTGAGTTCAGTATCCTCACAATGCAAGTTATTAAGCCAAGATCAAAGTGGGTCTGAAATGGGACTTGGAAATTTGTTCTTCACCCACACTCCAGGTAATTCTGAGTCACAGGTCAGCCTTTGGGAACCAGCGCTGCATTTGTCCTGGTGCATGCCTTAAATTGCACAACAAATGCAATTTATATGTAATCAATACCAAATTCAAGGCTCTGCACACTGCAACCCAGGATCCTGCCATCAGCTGGCTCAGGAGTTTAGAAGGTTTAAAAGTTAATTTAGCATCAGTGAGCAAAGTGATTTATAGCCTAAATATGTATGTATATTTGCTCCCTAGGGATGGCTCCCAGAGGCTGGAGAAACAGCATGTCTTCCTTGGCCCTAAGGCCTCTTCCAGATGGCTCCTAAATGAGCCAGAGGGATCTGTGGTGACTTTTCAAAATCCTGCTTCCGTATCCACATGGTCTTGGCAAAATAAGTTGTTTAAGGAGTCTTAGAACTAAGAAATGACCTTACTGGGCAGGAGACAAATAAGGAATAGAACCAACTTCTCTCTTTCCTCTTCCCTCCACAGAACTACCCAAACTCTCAAAATGAGCCCAATGGCAGACACTCAGGAAGAGACGTAGAGTAAATATCCAGTGATGCTAAACATGGTCCAAGATGGAAAGAAAACTATAGGAAAATGCCAGACATAGTGTTCCCTCATAGCAAGTCCTAATTCCATTCAGATTGCACTGTATGGACATTAATACTGGTCCCAAATATTAGGACACACTCTCACTCAAAGGAGGAGACTCATCTTTCACCCTCTGTGCAGTTAGGTAGGGCCAGGTGGCTGATTCTACCAATGAACTCTACCTAAGACAGTGGTTCTCAGTCTTCCTAATTGTAATTTTGCTACTGTTACGAATCATTATGAATCTGATATATAGGATATCTGATATGTGACCCAAAGGGGTCATAACCCGCAGGTAGAGAACCACTGACCTAAGTAGCTGCTATCATCTGTCCCTTCTTAGAAAAAAAAAAAGCAAGCAAAGTTTCTTTACCACCTTCTACCTCTGTCTTTCCTGTCCCTGTAGAACCCAAGACACAAAAAGAAATATTAAAAAGAAGCAGATGAGATTCTTAAATTACTGCTTGGCATGCTCTATAGAACCTCAAGACCTACAGGTTGCCATGAAGGACGAAGAAATAATTCTTGGACTATGGTCAGGGAAGCAGATAGGCTAACTGCAGATCTTCGCTTCTTCCTTTTCTCCTCCAAATCTATTCCCACAGTCTCATTCCCAGCTCTGTAGCAGATTACCAGCTGTGGCCTCACCTCTCTCCATGCCCCCATCTCCAGTGGATCAAATAGACCTTCCCCTCCAAACTTCTTTCCATCACTCATTGCTTTATCCCAGAGATGCAAGGGTGGTTCAACATATATAAATCAATGAATGCAATCCATCATATAAACAAACTGCAAGACAAAACCACATGATCATCTCCTTAGATGCAGAAAAGGCCTTTGACAAAATCCAACAACAGCCCTACATGATAAAATCCTGGGAAGATTAGGGATACAAGGAAAATACTGCAACATAATAAAGGCACTTTACAACAAGCTCATGGCCAACATTAACTTAAATGGAGAGAAACTAAAAGCAATTCCACTAAAATCATGAACAAGACAAGGTTGTCCACTCTTTCCATATTTATTTAATACAGTACTTGAGGTCTTAGATAAAGCAATAAGAAAACTGAAGGAGATCAAGGCGATACAAATAAAAAAGGGGAAGTCAAATTATTTTTATTTGCAGATGATATGATAATATATAAAAGTGTCCCTAAAAATTCCACTTGGAAACATCTACAGCTGATAAACACTTTCAGCAAAGTACTAGAAATCAAAATGAATTCACAAAAATTAATTCAGTATCCCTCCTATATGCAAAGGAAAGGAAAAAGAATGAGAAAGAAATCATGGAAGCAAAACCCTTCATAATAGTCTCATATAATATAAAACACCTTTGG
Organism: Peromyscus melanophrys; assembly: GCA_902168415.1. Classification (NCBI taxonomy): domain Eukaryota; kingdom Metazoa; phylum Chordata; class Mammalia; order Rodentia; family Cricetidae; genus Peromyscus; species Peromyscus melanophrys. The sequence goes on along the minus strand of CABHPR010128208.1, from coordinate 26,312 downwards.
GTAACTCTGACTAAGCAAATAAAAGACTTGTATGATAAAAACCTTAAGACACTAAAGAAAGAAACTGAAGAAAATACCAGAAAATGGAAAGATCCTCCATGCTCATGGATCAATAGGATTAATATAGTAAAAATGGCCATCCTACCAAAGCAATATACTGACTCAGGATAATCTCCATCAAAATTCTAACACAATTCTTGAAAGGACAATTCTCAGCTTCATATGGAAACACACATACATACACACATACACAGAGACATGGACACAGACACACACACACACACACACACACACACACACACACACACACACACACACAACAGGATAGGTAAAGCAGTCCTGAATAATAAAAGAACTGCTGGAGATATCACCATCCCTGATTTCAAGTTGTACTACAGAGATATAACATAGTAATGAAAACAGCATGGTATTGGCATAAAAACAGACACATTGATCAATGGAATCAAATTGAAGACCCAGACATAAATTCACACGCCAATGGACACCTGATTTTTTAATAAAGAAGCCAGAAATACACACTGGGAAAAAAGACAGCATCTTCAACAAATGATGGTGGTCAAACTGGACAGCTGCATGTAGAAGAATACAAATAGATCCCCACTTATCCCCATTCACAAAATTCAACTCCAAATGAGTCAAAGACCTCAACATAAAACCAGAGACAATGAACCTGGTAGAAGAGAAAATGGGGAATCATCTGAACTCATTGGCACAGGAGACAGCTTTCTGAACAGACCACCCTTAGCAAAGGGCACTAAGATCAACAATTAATAGATGGGGCTTCATGAAACTGAGAAATTTCTGCATAACAAGGGATGCTGTCATTTGGACAAAGAGGCAGCCTGTAGAAAGGGTATAGATTTTTAGCAACTAGCCAGAGGGCTAATATCTAAACTCTATAAAGGACTCAAAAGACTAGATCAAGAAAACAACCCAATTAAAAGAATGGGGTACAGATCTAAACAGATAATTCTTAAAAGAGGGAACTCAAATGGCTGAGAAACACTTAAAGAAATGTTTAAGATCCTTAATCATCATGGAAATGAAAATCAAAACTACTTTGAGATCTCATCTTACAACCATCAGAATTGCTAAGATCAGTAAAACAAGTGACAGTTCATTCTAGTAAGCATGTGAAATGAAGGGAACACTCATCCATTGCTGGTGGGAGTACAGTCACTATGGAAATCAATGTGGTACTTTCTCAAGAAGATGGGAATTGTTCTACCTCAAGATCCAGCTATACAACTCTTGGGCATAAACCCAAAGGATACTTCATCCTACCACAGAGACATTTGCTCAACCATGTTCATTACTACTTTATTCAAAATAGCCAGAAACTGGAAACAACCTAGATGTCTCTCAACAGATTAATAGATAAAGAAAATGTGATACATTTATACAAGGGAGTATTGCTCAGCTGTTAAAACAAATGAAATCAGAAAATTCACAGGTAAATGAATGTAACTAGGAAGAATCATCCAGAGGAAGGTAACCCAATGTGTGTGTGTGTGTGTGTGTGTGTGTGTGTGTGTGTGTGTGTGTGTAATGTATTTGCTTATATGTTGATAGTAGCTGTTAAGTCAATGATAACCAAGCTATAATCCATAGAACCACAAAGGTTAGTAAGAGGTTGGGGGGATAGATAGATCTCCCTAGGAAAGGGAAATAGAATACATACTGATGTATGGATGGGGAGACTGGAATGGGAGGATCAATTAGGGGAGAGAAGTAAAGAGGAGGAAGAGGGGGAATATGGAAAGAGATGGCTAAAATTAAGAGCCATTTGAGGGATAATATAGAAACGTAATACAATAGAAGCTTCCTAAAATATATGCATATAGAATGTGATCTAAATGAAATCACCAAATAATGGGGAAGACAGAGCCCCAACTGGACATCTCTTGTCACCAAATAAAGTTTCTAGTACTGAGATTGGGTTACATCTATTAGAGCTGTTAGTCAAAGGGGTCCAATGAGAACCCTGAAACAACCCAGGCTGTTGCCAAGATTATAGTTATTCTCCATAAACAGACAGCAAGTTTCATTGCTGAAGACATCTACACATTTCACTGAATATGGAGATGGTGCTTATGCAGGGCCTTTACCTGTACGTGCATAAAGAAGGTACTCTGCGTGCTTCCAAACAAGAAATGTAAACACCAACTGAGCCACAAACCCTTTGCTCTACTATGGTGTCTTGCCTGTAAGTGCAATGGTGGCACAAACCCTGTGGGAGTAATCAACTAATATCCAACTTGAGTTAAGGCCCACTCCATGAGATAAAACCCTTTATGAGTCAGGGTTCTCTAGAGTAGCAGAACTTATAGAATGAATCTATATAGACAGATGAGAGAGGGGGGGGTTATTAGAATGACTTATAGGCTGTGGGCCAGCTAATCCAACAATGACTGGCTATGAATAGAAAGTCCAAGAATCCAGAAGTTATTCCGTCCACAAGGCTATATGTCACAGCTGGTCTAATTCAGCACTGCTTGGTTGACCAAGATCTTGAGACTAGATAGTACGGGGACCTAGAGTAAAATCAAATACTACTCTTGAAACAAAAATAGCAATAAAATGACTCCTAATGACGTTCTACTATACTCAGAATTCAATACCTTGTTCAGCCATCATCAGAGAAGCTTCCTCCTGTAGCAGATGGGAACAAATACAGAGACCCCCACAGTCAGAGCTTGGAACATGCAGCCCTAAACAGAATATTTCCATCAAACCCCTCCCCTTGGGGCTCAGGGAATGCCCCTCCCCACCAGAGGAGAAGCAGGAATAATATAAGAGCCACAGGGAATGGAGGACACCAAGAAAACAAGGACCTCTAAATCAACAAGATTGGTGATGTATGAACCCACAGAGACTGATGACCAAGGTCTGCACAGATCTACCACAGATGGGGCCCTAGAGCTGAAAGGAGCAGGGAACACATGTTCTTATCTCTAACCTAGAAGAAATCTCCCATTGATAACTATTTGGAAACGAAAATTTGGTTTTCTCCAAAGGAGTCTCACTGATGAAACAGACTACTCTTAAGATTAAGCTGCATGCCCAGAAGTAGATGGACAACAGAAAATGAACTCAATGTAATCTTTGGAGGTTCTTTATCTCATGCTGTCATGCCAAGGCTCCCCCTCCCTACTTTTTTTCTTATTTTTTAATCTTTATTTTATTAACCTATTTTTTCTCTCCTTTTACCCTACAGGTCCTTTGCATCTATATTATGGCTTCCAGTTTAGTGTTGTTATGGGATTCCTGGGTATGAGAGTAAGTGGATCTCTGCATCTCTATCTGTTTCTTAGGCCTTTTCTGGGGCTCTTTTCCTTCTGTCTGTCTGTTTTGTCCTATTCCAATTGTTAGTTTGTTTTATCAAACTATATTTTATTCTATAACTATAGTTTTATCTCACTATATTTTATTCCATTTTTTTTTTTTTTTGGTTTTTCGAGACAGGGTTTCTCTGTGTAGCTTTGCGGCTTTCCTGGAACTCACTTGGTAGCCCAGGCTGGCCTCAAACTCACAGAGATCCGCCTGCCTCTGCCTCCCGAGTGCTGGGATTAAAGGCGTGCGCCACCAACGCCCGGCACATTTTTTTTATTTTTATTTTTTAATATCTCTTAGAAGCCTGTTTGTTTTCTCATGAGAAACAGAAATGGGGTAGATCAAGATGGGTAGGGAAATGAGGAGGAACTGGGGGGAGTAGAGGGGAACATATTGCATGAGAAAAAAAAAGCTATTTTCAATAAAAGGGGAGAAATCCCTCCCTTATATAACAATGTCTAGACTATGTAGTTAATCACTTTGAAATTTTTTTAAAGAAAGGGGAAAGAAAGAAAGAAAGAAGGAAGGAAGGAAGGAAGGAAGGAAGGAAGGAAGGAAGGAAGGAAGGAAGGAAGGAAGGAAGAAGGAAGGAAGGACCTCTTGGCTGCAGAAAGCTATTGAGGTTACGGTGGTAACTCCTCACTGGAACATGGTTTGGTCCTATCTCAACTCAGCTCCTTTCCCTCAGATACTCTCTGCTCCCAGTATTTAGAACAGGTTGTCTAGTATGTTGTTTTAGAATGTGAGCTTCACTTTCATGAGCCAGTTTCCTTTCTTCAAAATTTGGAGTTTAAAGTGGTATTAGATTATCTGTTCTTTTTTTTTTTTTTGGTTGTTATCTACAGAGATATAGTTGAAAAAATAGGAATACTCGTCTGTTTTAATATGGATTTTTATTTAAAAAAAGAGAAAGAGAAATGAAAACAAGGGGAAAAAATGTCCCTGTAAAGGCCCAATATCATAATTCTCAACTGAAGGTCTGAAGTAAGAGTGATTGGCTTGAGTTGTTTTGTTTTGTTTTGTTTTGCTCATGTGTGTGCAGGTATGTACAGGTGTGTATGCATATGAAAAAAAGAGACCAAAGTCTAGTGTCTTCCTCAGCTGCTCTTCACTTTAGTTTCTGAAATAATACCTTTCACTGAATCTGTAGCTCACCAACTCAGCTAGAGGCTGGCTAGCCAACAAGCTCAGGGATCCTCCTGCCTCTGTCTCATCAGTGCTGGGATTACAGGCATGCACTATTGCATCCGGCTTTTATATGTATGTCAGAAGCTGAACCCGGGTCCTCCTGCTTGAGCAGCAACACTTTGCCAACTGTCTTCTCCCTAGTCCTGATTTTTTTTAACACACAGTTCAAGGCCAGAGCAGAAGTTCTCCAGGTTTTTTCAAATCCTTAATCTTGAATTGAATGCTAATAGAGGATTGGATGTTGAGAAGTCTCTCCATTTGTACTGGTAATTAACAGAACTCCCATTGCTTTCCCCAGAAAAGGTGAACTGCCAGGCAGACTTACAATTGCCGTAAGAGTGTTCTCCATGGGAGTCAGAATGTCACAGTGAGATATACTGATCTTTCACAAAGCCATATCAGAAAAATGACCTTATACACAGCTTAGGGTTTGTGTCACAATCCTCCTGCCAAGCATCCTACCTAGAAAGTGAATAAAACCCTCACTGTCATTGTACATATTCTCAGTGAAGAAACTGCAATCCACACAAGCAAGAAAGACACTCTTGAGATGTGACAATGCAGGGCTTCAAGCCCCTCAGCATCACCACAAGCTGGTTGGCAGAAACAGCTTTCACATCAGCCCCCGCCCCCCACAGAGGTGGTCCAACAGGAGAAGAGAAGGGACTTTGCTGAAGATGGGCTCCCAAGGAGCAATAAACCTAAATAGATATCAGTTTTCCAACCATGCTCATTCACAAACAACATCAGCACAAACCATGTCTCTGAAAATGCTATGAGCTGTTAGTAAGGATTGGTTTGTACTACCTACCCATGTGGTCTGTGTCAGTGGAATAAATTCTCATACTCCAATCAAGTGCAGCTACACAAAAGCAATAACTCAGACACCAGTGTGGGAACCCAGCTATAGCCATGGTATCCCTGAAACTTTATGTCAATTAACAGAGTGATGACCTAGTAAGTAGGTCCGTGTTTACAGGACATGAACTTCAGCCTTCCAGAATCAAGTGTTTAGTCCTAACGCCAGGTTCAGCATGCTTCCCGTCCCTAGAGAGTCATACCTCTAACTTCCCCCTTCAAGCTAACTCAAAACTTAGAACAACTAAAATCTCATATACTCCTAAGCAAAGATTCAAGGGGAAACTCTAAGTTGGACATTTTCTAAAATCTGGGGCTGGATGTCTATGTCAGAAGTCAACAGCATTTTGTACTACAATCATGATTTTAAGAAATATTTGCTGTGTATAACTCCACCCACATTTAAATAACAAGTCTACTCTGATTTGTGCTAAGTCATAATGAGATTCAAATATGAACCACATGCTGAAGTCTCAGACATGACTAGAGGCTTCTGATTCCAAACCCCCTTTGCCAGGCTAACTCTGAAAACATAATTTTAGTTGAATAATTATTTAAATGTGTTCTCATAGGAAATATTATCAAATTATAGTAAATGAACAAATGCAATCAAAGAAAACTATGTCTCCTCATGAGCACATAATGATCTGAGATGTTTGGCCCCAGGAAATGTGGTTAGAGTGAACATCTATCTCTGTCCACTGACTCAGGTGTGCACAATAATCCAAGTTTTAATAAACTTAATTTCTGTCTCAGTCTCCATTCTGCACTTGAGTGGGGGATGGTCCTCTTGCCAGGGTCACGTGGAGGTCATCTGTCTTCATAAATTATTCCTGAGATACCCATTATCCCATATTTATATGGTCTTTTCAGGTCTAGAAAATTCTTATTGCTTCTATGCTCTGCCACAGTGAAGAAACATATATCAAGCTGGAGGTCCTGAGCTGCAGTGAGATCATCTCCTGTGCACCATGCAGCCTTTCTCTTTGGGCTCTTGACGCCTTATAGGCTCCTATCATAATCATCTTCATGTGTCCTCACTTACTGGGATTCTGGACCATAGGACTCACCTGGAATAATCTATCTTCAACCTATTAAAACTTGATGCAACTGTCCTTGAATATTTCACAAGGGACAAATTCCAACTCTCCTGGAGGTACCAAAAGCCACAGATGCTCAAGTTCCCTAAATGAAATGGAGTAGTATTTGCACATTCTTTTGTGTGCTTTCATCTCTAGACTACTTACATCACCTAATACAGTATAAATTCTAGGGCTGGCAAGATGGTTCAGTGGGTAAAAGCACTTACCACCAAGCCTAATGACCTGAGAGTTCCGGCCCAGGGTCCTATATGATGGAAATAGGGAACTGACCCCCACAGTTTGTCCTCTCTCTAGCCTCCACTGACACACACACACACACACACACACACACACACACACACACACACACACAATGAATAAGCAAATAAATGAATAAATAAAAGTGATAAAAAAAAACATTTAAAAGACAAAATGAAAGAAAAATTCAAATACAAATGTTTTAGGGGAAATGACAAGAATTCTGAAAATGTTTACTACAAATCCATATGTTAATGTCTTCTGTCATTGGCTGAATCAGTAGGTCCAGAGCACCCAGATATCAAAGGCCAATTGCATTTCCCTCTTGTTTCTGCCAAGCCAGTTTTATCCTTCCCACAAACCTCCTTTCTCCCACCTCTTACATCTACAAACCACCTCCTTCCTCTCACGAACTTTATAGACAAACATGATGACTACTTTTATATTCAAGGAAGCAATTCAAAGAACGCAAAAACTTAACCTCTGATTTAAAATATGAAAACAAACTAAATACACTGAGTGTTTCCTAATCTGCTCTGGTATATCTCAATAACTACAGAACTATTTTTAGAATCTGCTCACAGAGCACAAAGGAAGAAGGTTAAACTGTCAGAAGTAAATTAGAAGAAAATATGAACTTTGGATAGCTACTCGGCACAGCCTATTGATTTTCTTCTCCTCTCCAATTAGTGTCACTCAATTAAATCAGATGAATTTTCTCTTAATCCAGTGGATTCAAAACTCATTAAACAACAGAATAACTTTCATTGAGGTTTTGTTCTTCTATTTATACACAACCCATCAGCTTAGCTCACAGCTCTACTAAGAAACTCTTGGCAGTCCCAAACAAACTACATTAAAGCTACTCTCTTGCTTCTGTTCATTCCGCCTAGTTTTGTTTTTATCTTAAAGATAGTATCTCTGAGTGTTCATAAATATGCATGGGGAATAACTTTTATAAGTTAGGATGTAGGGGGAGGCTTCTAGGAATTTTTGAAATCACATATCTCTAGGGTAAGAAATATAGTCAATAAATATGACAAGTTTACTAGGAGTTAATGAATTACAAAAATCAAACAGTGAGATATCTACTTATAAGCTCCAGGCTGGACACCTTTGATGCTATATTATTCACAAAACAGGGATGATGAAGATTGATGTTGAATTTATAAGCCATAATATGCAGGATAAGCCAATTTTTACAATGAAAACACTGATTGGTAACTTGCCATGTAGAGTTCAGAGTCTGTGGGTTTTCTTAGAGTTTCTACAGTTCAGTCTCTCATAGAGATATAGCATTCCAGGGCTGAGGGACCGACTCTGGCAAAACATCTTGAAAAATCTGGTTTACAAGCTAGAATGCTCATTTGTTCTCTCACACAGGGAATATACTCTCTGTTACTAGTAATATCTGTTTCTTTTCTCTAAGAGAACCTCCACCCTGCCATCAAGAAACTAGGAACCAAGTTGTTATATCAGAAAATTGTTATATCAGATGTTGCTTCACGAGCTCAGTTCCCACAAGGTAGAGAATTTGATCCTCTGGAGGAGTTTGGTCAAGACTGCAGAATCGATCGCATTTCAGTCAGGGAGCTGACACTGAATGGGCTTCCCATACAAACACACAAACTGTGCTGATTCTTAAGGACAAAAAGTTGAACAATACAGAATCTACCACCTCAGAATTCAGAGTGGAGCAAGGGAAACTCAGATGTGGACAGCACTGTGATCTGTTGGGAGAGTTCTAAGACTCATACCCAAAGGTGCCGTGAGAAGCACCCAGTCTTGTTCTGGGGATCAAGAAGAACAAAGTTAGCCAGGTATGGCGATACATGCCAGTAATGCCATCCCTCAGAAAGAGGAGACAGGAGGATCAAAGATGGCAAGTTTGAGGACAGCCTGAGCTACACAAAGGATGACGTCTCAGGAAAAAAGAAAAATAGGAAAAGAAGCCTCATCAGGCCTAAGGTATTTGGATGAGTTCATTATGAAAGAATGTGAAATGCTATGAAGTCCAAGCAATAGGTGGAAGGAGCTCCAGGCAGGAAGAATTGAGATACTCAAAAGCCACTCATCAATGAAGAGATGCAAACAGCATCCCCAAACCTAATGAGATCATATGAACAACAGAAGCAGCAATGATTCCTGCAGCAAGAATAGCCATTCAAATGTCAACTTTCTTTATCTTGCCTTTTCCAAACTCAAAAATAAATGAAACAGAATCAGGAGAAGACTGGTGTGAAGCTTCTATATGCACAGAGCTCTTTTCAAGTTAAAAAAAAATACAAAATAGGATAAATGTCTTAGAAAGAGCCAATGCCTATGAGAGGGAGGCTTTTAGCTGAAACTTCGCTAGCTGCCACTACCATGCCTCTGGTAAAATAGAAAAGAATTTTGACTGTAGAGATTCCTCACTCAGTGCTCTGTATATAACAAGTATTCAATAATACATAATGCTTTAACAGATAAATGAGTATATAAAAGTAAGCACGGAAAAAAATGAACCATTTTTCTCACTCTTGCTTTTGTTCAAATGTCTAGGCACTTGCCTCCTAACTTGCCCTTTGATTGTGACAGAATAATTTGGGACTGCTGCCCAAATTTCATTAGGTTTAGAGAGAAGGAGGTACCCACTTATTAAGTCATGTTAAGAGTGATACCTTGGTGTTTCCACAACAATTATACAATGTAGAGTTGAGCTATCAGTCATTACAGTCCTTCCAGGGAAATCATTAGTTGGTCAAAGGATACAGAAGCTAAGAAATATTTGACTATTCTCCAGGAACAAGGTATCAGCCCTGAGTATTATGCAGTGGAAGAGTTTGGAGTTATCATCAGCTTTACTTTTACAAAACTATCCTAGTCAAGTCTTTTGAATACAAATCCTTAAATCTTAGCCACTTAATAAGGTCCCCAAACTACTGCCTATGCTGGAGATGGATGGGAAGGGAATGGGTGAGGCACATGCAAACACTCTTCAGCCCGATGAAGACCAGCGAAAACACAGATATCGTGTTGGGAGAATAAGAGTGAATATTTTTTCATTCGACATCTGATCATCTCACCTACCTGTGTCTATTTCCTTGTAAATGAACTTGGCTGTGCAATCACCAACTATGAAGGTGCAGAGGACATTCATATTCTTTCTTGGCCCCAGGGCCCTTTCCTAGTCAGCTTATTAAATTCCACTGCTGCCTGTTGGCCAACTCTGCCTCAGAGAACAAACCAATACCAAGATTTTAAGTCAGTCTTGTATAAGCACCAAATTCGATTTGCAAAACTCCAGTGTTGCCCAGGTGAGGTTCTGGAGGCAAGGCAGGTCCAAATTGAACAGTTCGTCTAACTGACTCCTTGGACTGACTTCTTATCCCATTTGCCAACTCCACTTCTCTGCATTTCTGAACTAAGGGGAAAACACAGAAACGAGGCAAGGCAGGAACCCATCACAGAGGCCCAAATTCACTTCCCATGTGATCAGACCATCAGTTACTGTCCCCACATAGTTTTCCAAAGTGACTAGAGCAGAATTTTCATCTTTAAGGCAATGTGTCCATTGTTCTTGGACTACAGAGGAATTTGTAAAAACACACCACTGAGACACAGTCAGGTTCATGAAAGCAAGACCAGTCACTAGTTCTGGTTATGATCTAGTTTTCCATCAACCTCTGGATTCTCAGAATAAACACTTCCCGCAGCTCCCAGTGCTGAAAAGGAGGCTCTCAAGGAACATGCTTTTCACATGATTAAAGCAAAGAAAAGCTGTATTAGTTATTTTTCTTATTATTGTGGATAAGTTACTGACAACTGCAATTTAAGGAAGAAAAGGCTTATTTTAGCTTGTGGTTCAGAGATGCAGTCCATCATGGCTGGGGAAGGCATATGGGTACAACTTGCTTTCATCTCAGGCCATTGGAGAGCAGAGAAAGTGGACTTGTGGAACTCATCTGGCTTCTTTCTTTCTCCATTTATTCCAGTCTAGGATACCAGCCAAAAGAGATGGTGTACACCCAAAGCCCTGCCTCTGTAATGCCCCAGGATTTTTCCCTAATCCAGTCAAATTAATGATGAAATTAACCACCATTGAAGAGCAGAGAGTCTTTTGTGTGTGGCTTTATAACTGTCCCAACATCATTAGCTACACAAATATGCACACACTCATGCACACACATCACTATAGCAGTCTTTTTTCTTAAGTGATCAAAGTGTTATATAATTATCTCTTTATATGTTTATTTACCCTTATGTACTAGAAGATTGACTGAGTGTGGCCTAGAGACACATCATTCATCTTTATAGCTCCATATACAGTGAATATAACATTTGGTAACCAAATAGGTAAAAATTTAAATTGTAAAGACAGAGGCTGGGGAGATATCTCAGCAAAGCGCTTGCTGTGCAAGCATAGGGCCTGAGTCTGATCCCTAAAACCCAAGGAGTGGGGGCAAGTTGGGAATATTGGCACATTCTTATAATTCTGGCACTGGAGGTGCTGAGAAGTGTAGATTCCCTGGTGCTTGATGGCCACCCAGACTAGCTTCACCAGTGAGCTCCAGGCCAAGAAGAAACTTTGTCTCAGAACAATGAGATGAATGGTTCCAGAGGAGCAACATCCAAGACTGTCCTCTTTTCTACACAAGCATGCATGGAAACAGCACCTGCATCCACATATACACATACACACAAAGAAGCGTTTCGGTATCTGTGGGGATTCCCTTACTAAAACTTTTTAATGTCATGAGTAAGATTAGGATGCGTGTTCCTTTTATTTTAAGGTTTTGTGTTTATAGAAGTAACTGTTTGACTATGTGATGTTAAGTGGACACAGAGTTGTAATGACTAGCCAGTGAGCATCAAATGAAATGTACCTACATGGTGATATTTCAATTGTGCTGAAATGTGATTTTATTTGTATGTTAATAAATAAAGTTGCCTGGATATCAGAGGTCATAGCCATTAAGCAGAAGTCTGGCGGTGGTAGCACACACCCTTAATCTGATCACATGGCAGGCAGAGTCTCTATGTGGTCAAGGACATAGCCAAGCAAGGTGACCTGAACTTTTAATCCCAGTATCAACCATAGAGACCTGGAGATCTGTATAGACATCTGTATAGACAGGCAGTGATGAGGAAGTCATGTGGTTGGGTTTAGAACCAATGAGAAGGCAGAACAGAAAGGCAATAAAAAGACGGGTCACACAGGAGAAGGTCTCTCTCTCAGGGGAAGCGGCAGCAAGTGGTAAGCTAAAGGGAGTCGTGGCTCTTGCTCTGATCTCTTAGGCTTTAATTCTGTATTTGGCTCTGTGTTTCTTATTTACTAAGACCGTTTAGAATTTCATCCACAACCTGCCATAGTTAGAAAGTTCTTTGTACTTTCCTCCCTCACTCTCCTCACTCCCATCTCCACTCCATCATAAGTGGAGCCCTCCCTTGAATCTGCTGTCTGTCAAAGAACCATTTTAAGAGAAAACATGACACTTTGCAATAAAAATGAGCATGGTCATGGCATCATCCTTTGTCTCAGAACAAACAGGGGTTTGCTGTTCTATGAAGTCTGGAGAAAGGCCTTCAACATCTATGCTTTCAGTTCTGAATGAGTTTATTAAGCCTGTTGCAGGCAAAAGTAAAACAATAAATAGTAAGTAGCAGGTAAATTGCGAAAATTGGATAATGGAAATATCCCTGGGTCAGAGACAATTGAAGTAGTCCAATTAAGAAGGCAAACAAGAGGTAACACCGCTAAATCAGGAGCTTGCAAATACAGCAGAAACCAACTAGGGAAGCCCAGGCAGCAGGTCAGAGTTCCCAGTTGAGAGTACCAGGCAGAGTAGAGCATCCTCTTGGGTGAAACCTCCAAGTCAAAGAACAAATAACAGCAGAAAGATAGCATCATCAAGTCAGGGATTTCCAGGTATCCACAGAGTAGCTAGGAGAGCCCTGCTAAAACAACCCTGTTGGGGTTCCCAGTGAAGTGCTGGGGGAGGGGGAGGCAAAGCAGAGCTTCTGGCTCTTTCCCACTGCAGGCATTTTCATATTATGGGATACACAATTGTAGCCTCAGCTGGAAACCATTTATCTTTTAATTGCTCTCAAAGATAAATTTTTAATACTTATCTGGTTACTGATTTTCTTTATCCTTGTTACAGAGTTTGGGAGCTAGTCTCCCAAGGACAGGGAGTTTTCAAGGGGACAAGGGAGGGCCTCCTTACTTCCAAAGTCTGCTTTCCACATGCTTAAACATACATGTGACAATTGACCCAAATAATGTATATTACATTTGCCTTACAAAATTTGAGAATATAGCTAAACATTTAATTACAAAAATGCACATAGCTTTTAAATGACAAAAAATATCATTTATCTTTACACAAATAAGAAGAGTTTTAAAAGTGATTTGACCTAGAAAGCAAAGTAAATATTTCCAGCTCATCTATAAGCAAGAATTTTTAACTGAAGGATCAAGAAGTCTTTTGACTTGAATCATTAGCCACTACTAGTCAGAGTTCAGAAGGAAAGAACCAACATAATTGATTATGTTTTACAAAGAGGATATGTTACAATAGCTTACATGATTCAGGCTAGTTAGTCCAAAAATGGCCGCTGGCTGCATGCTGGAGGCACTGAGAACTTGGTAGCTGTTCCATCCATGAGACCAGATACTACAGCAGTCCTGATTTGGATTCGAGGGTCTTTTCACATTATATCCATTATGATATAGACTATGGGAATCAAAGAGTAAAGATAGTTATGCATAGGATGAACCTTAAAATATATTCTGTTGAAGCCAGAGGAACAAGGAACAAGATAAACATGAGCCTTAATTCAGAAAAAGAATGATGACTTTCAAAAGGTAACATAAGGGGCTGGAGAGATGGCTCAGCAGTTAAGAGCACTGACTGTTGTTCTAGAGGACTGGAGTTCAATTCCCAGCACCCACATGGGAACTCAAGACTGTTTGTAACTCCGGTTCCAGGGGTTCCAATACCCTCACACAGACATACATGCAGGCAAAACACCAATACACATAAAATAAAAATAAATAAAAATTTGTTTAAAAAGGTAACAAAAAACAGCTACTGTACACATTCCTAGCTTGTGTATGTCAGGAAAGGGACACAAGTTCAGGGTTGAACCAGATTCCAGCTAATGGCAGAGAAACATTATCTAGATTTCATCTGTGAACAACCGTAAATATCTTTTTAGGATTGTTTTCTAAATGACCATCACCCCAATTTGCCAAAAATGGTGAAAGGATAGGTCTCACAAATATTAGAAATAATTAAGAACAGTTTATTACATTAGATTCATGAATATACAGAAAATAATATATTCCTAAGATATTTCCAGCTTACTACTAATATGGAAATATTAGTAATTTAAGTTCTCTCATTGTTTCTGGACCAAAAAAATAAATTTAAGGATGATACATTATTCTGGATTGAAGCTAGTAAAATTAGAAAGCAGCTATCTAGACTCATGATTGGCAGATAGATAGTGGGTAGATGGATGGATGGATGGATGGATGGATGGATGGATGGATGGATGGGTATATAAAGCATAGATATATTAGGCAAATAGATAACAGATATTAGACAAATGTAGATGACAGATAAATAATGTGGTGGTTTGAAAGAAAATGGGCCCTAAAGGGAGTGACACTATTGGGAGATGTGGTCTTATTGGAGGAAGTGTGTCACTGTGGGGGCGGGCTTTGAGGTCTTTTGCTCAAGTTTCCCTTAATATGACTGTCAGTCAACTTCCTGTTGCCTGCAAGTTGCAGCACTCTCAGCTCCAGCACCACATCTGTCTGTCTGCATGCTCTCATGCTCCCCACCATGATGATAATGGACTGAACCTCTGAAACTGTAAGCCAGCCACCACAGTTAAATGTTTTCTTTATAAGAGTTGATGTGGTCACGGTGTCTCTTCACAACAATGAAAACCCTAACTAACACAGATAGATAGATAGATAGATAGATGATAAAAGAGGATAGATAGATGGGTGGATGATAGATAGATAGGTAGATAGATAGATAGATAGATAGATAGATAGATAGATAGATAGATAG
>CABHPR010128208.1:0-11496 GCA_902168415.1 Peromyscus melanophrys | reverse complement strand
ATAGATAGATAGATAGATAGATAGATAGATAGATAGATAGATAGATACTGAGTGATTAAAGCAGATAAATGATAGACAAATAGATAAAGGTAGGTTACAGACAGACAGATTTACATCACTCCAAACTCATCCTGACTAATTCTGCTCCCACATTTGATTGACTATTGTTAATCAAATGTGGCAAGGCAAACATTGTTAATCACCCCTTACACTCTTTTCCTTTGTTAAGGAAACAAAGGTTTTGTTTAGGCTGCAATATTCTGTTTTCTGGGTAATATCTCTTCTTTGGTCTATGCCAACTACAATAATCTTAATCTATTTGGTCCAGGGTTTGGCCAATAAAACACAAAAAGAGAAATCTGCTGGGCATATGTACTGCTTGCTATAGCAGATATTTTAGTGGGAGCCCTGATCCTAGGAGCTGTGGCAGCCAGCATGAACCCATGAGGTCACAGATGGGAGAATGAAATGAGCAATACTTGGGGATAATAGTGCATAAAGAAGAAAAGAACCTAGAGCCTTTTTATTAAAAAAAAAAATCAACAGCAAATCCTCACATACATACACACCTGACATTGTATTCATCTGGACTTGTCAAACAAATTTTCTTTTGGTTTTTCTGAAAGTATCCTAGCTGATAAACTTGTCAACACTAAAGGAATAAAAAAATGAACTTATTCTCAATAGGACATAAATATAAAAATTTAATGAGATTGCTAAAATATGAATTAAAAGGCCTTCGGATACATCAGTGTGTAAATAACACATGACCGGGATATCACAAAAAAACAGCAATTCCACCATGCTCTTTCTTGGTTCAACCATTCCCTATATGGTAGCAAACTTTCTGCAGCTCAGGGAATTCTATTTCATGTAGAGAAATCAGGTGTAGTATTTAAAATGAGGAGCATAAATGTATTGATTCATTTTCTCGTTGCTGTGGCAAAATACCTGAGAATAAGCAACTTTTAAAATGAAGGGTTTATTTTGGCTCATGGTTGAAGGGGATATAGTCAGTCTATCAGGCATGGAAGCAAGAACGTGAAGTGGTTGGTCACGATGCATCTACAGTTAGGAAGCAGAGAGAGATAAATGCTGGTGCTTCCTTCCTTTTTATGCAGTCTGGAGCCCCAGCCCACAGGATGGTGCTGCCCATATCCAGGCTGTATCTTCCTTCTTCAGTTACGTTTCTCTGGAAGTTCCCTCCCAGACACTCCCAAGGGTGTGTCTCCTAGGTGATTCTAAATCCCATCAAGTTGACAACCAAGATTAACCATCACAATAAGCAAAATGTATTATCTGAAGGAACTAGATGGATGGCTTTGGGCTATGTCATAAAATACAGCAGCAATAACAATGCCTCATTCAAACATGAAGATCTCCAAGCTGTACAGGCACGAGAACAAGATGCAGTGCCCACTTTGTCATGAAGTTCTTCCTTCTGTATTCTCCATCTTTATAGTTCCATCACTCACCCAAATGCCATGTCAGAAAACTGACATTTATTTTGCTATTACCTCCTCTCACCTCACCTTTACAGCTGATAAATTACAACCATTTGCAGCTGTTTTATGAGGGTTTCTCCAGCATCTATAGTTCTCTTCATGTCTGATGCCACATCTTAAACCATCATCTTTCATGTGGAATGCTGTTAATAGCTTTCCTCCTGCCTCAAGGCCTCTAGGACAGTAATTTCGACATTTCCAAAATGAGTCCTCTTAGAAAACAGATTTGCCCATTGCTTGTCTTCAAAATAAAATCCAATATTCTTAATCTTTCATAAGTTGGCTCCTGCTTAGTCCACGGTATTCTTTTTATCCCAAACTATTTGAAAGGTCTTTAAAAAAAACATATTAAACTATCCAGATTCATTGTCTCTCTCCTCACCCTATATCTGCAAGGAGAATGTCAGCATTCCTTGTGAACACCAGCATAATGACAAATACCTAAAAAGTATTTGCAAAATCCCCGGCCAGATGGGAGAACAAGGAAGATACGGTCTGCAGAAGAGACAGCCACCCAATTTAAAAGGTCTCACACATTAAGTAAACACTTCAAGCTTATGGAATCAGGCAGGAAGATAGAAATTGAGAAAACAATCAACAAGACACAAATGCAAGGAAGTGGAAAGGAATAGACATCAGAAATAAAGAGTAATCTCAGGGCCTGAGTAAGTTCACTGATCCAGCTTTAGGAGTGATTATGGATTTTGACACGTGGAGTGAAGAATCTGTTCAAGGTACACACTACTAGATACTTAATATCTTTATTAGTAATAATCTCAATACATTTGTGTCCCCTCTCTTCTATGTGCTATCTAGGGGAGAAGCCATATCTTATTTATCTATAAGTTATGCTTTCCTCCAGGTACACTAGCAAAGGAGTAAAAGCAGAGTGAAGTTAACAACAAAAAACTAGAACTTATCTGCTTTGGTCAGGATTCTCCAAATACGTTCAAAATGTTCCCAATGTGAGAGTCGCCCCCAGGGGCACTCAACTGGTCCTCTAGGTTACCACGGGCCTCTCACCATGTTCCTTCTGCTGTGATCCTGACCCTGATGTAACACCTTCTTCTATGTCTGGAAAGGTCACCCATGATGCTGTGGACGGGAGCAGTATTGTTAACTGAAGCTACCACACAGATAGCTTCTAAAGCTTCCAGAATCGACCATGGGAGCCACTGTGCACACACACCCCTGTCTGTGAATCAGCCCAGCCTCAATTTCCTGTTGGCCTGGTCCTCTGTATTGTCTGGAATTTGCCAGTGAGATCCACAAACAAACAAACAAATGGAATTCCTTCTTGCATTAGGCTTCCGAGAGGTGGTATTTCTCTAAATCCATCACTGAAGTCATTACTAAATCGTTCTAAGTCTTATCTGTGGGTCTCTACCTTCTGAGTGAGAACCCAAATCTGTGGAGGGCTAAATGGAGATCAAATAACTTTCATTTGCCCTTCTGTCCTACCCCACCTTCAGTACTGCCAACTCTCACCTAAAGCTTCATGGCCCTTGACAATCTGCCTTTAGGATCAAATGTTCTTAAAAGTACACACTCAGGTACTTTCAGTCTGAAATTTCTTCCATGCTTCACTCAAGAAATGTGGTTGTAAATGTTTACTGAATAAACAAGAACGTTTTGCAAAATTTAAATGTAAGACAATTGCATTACTCTAAAAATAATGTATAAATAGTTATTTTGCTCTTTAAAAAAGATGCTTGACATCATTATTCATGAAGAAAACACAAATCAAAACTGCAATGAGAAAACAGGATGTAGCAGGACACACTTAGATTGATAACACTTGGGAGGTTGAGGCAGAAAGATAAAAAATTTGAGGCCAGCTGGGACTACATAGGTAAACTCTGCCAGATAATTAGAACTCAGCAAAACGAGAAAGTATTTATTTCACATCCACATCCTAGTGAAAAATCAGCAATCCCACTCCTAAAAAAATTGAATATGTACATTCATGCAAAACCTTATAGTACACAAGTGTTCATAAATGTGTTGTTCACAAAAGCCAAAATGTAGAAATAGCCAAATACCCATTGCCTGATGAGGATAAATACAGTGAAATAAATTCAAATGATGGTATAATATTCATCAACTAAAGAAACAAGGTACATTATGCTGAATAATTGAAATATATGTGAAATGATCAGTGTTATAACATAGATGAATCTTTCAATGCCATTATAGGAGCTAGGGAGATGGCTCAGAGGTTAAAAGCATTCCCTGCTCCCCCTTAGGACCTGAGTTCAGTTCCCAGAGCTCACACCACTTGTCACTTTACTTCTAGGAGATCTGGTGTCCTCTTTTTGATTCCCCAGCATCTGCACATGCATACATTTACATAAATGCAGACATACACAAGTAATTCATTAAAGAGGTACTGGATCCCTAACCTTAAACCTCTGATAGTAACCAAATTTGGAGAAAGTCTCTGCATTTGGTCAAATTAATGAGGTCATCAGAATAGGCACTAGTCCAACAGGGCAAGCGTCCTGAGAAGGGTAAACTTGAACATGGAAAGGATGCCCTGGGAGGATGCAAGTGAAGACTAAGACAGTAGCTACCAGCCAAGAAACACCAAATAGTCTCCTTGTTCTCCAACCACAGGAAGCTGGAAACAGTCTCCCCAATAGCACCCAGGAAGAAGCAATCTTGCTGACACTTTATCCTCTGACCTCTATCCTTCAGAAGTGAAATGCTCAAGTTCTGCCATTTAAGCCAGCCAGCATGGGGCCCTGTGTAGTATGGAGGTCCTAGTCACTGACACAGCCCAGAGACCACCAGATAGAACAGCAACCCCACCCCGTTCTCATTGTCATTTCCAGACTTCTTTGTCCTAAGGGCTAAGTTTAAAACAAAATTGAAGGCCAGCCAGTCAGCAGGGAACTCTGTAGCCCACAAGCACCTGGGATCATTCTTCTTCTCGAGGAGAGCCTTCAGCCTCTAATCAGCAGCAGCAAACTGAAAGGGCTAAAATGTCATGATCCACCCCACCCTTGTGCTTTCTCATGACACACTATTTATCTCTAGCAGAGTGGCAGGAACCCATCCTCAAAATTACAATTTTTGTGAAGTGAAGCATGATTTGGGGCAAGTGATCCCCAAGAGTTCAATAACAAACATGAACAGATGTTACAAATTGGGAAAGCCTAGAAGAGGGAATAATGTTGCCACACTGATATTTCATACCCCAGGCCCTGTCTGAGCTCAAGTCACCAGTACACCTGCTGCACAAACAGCATTTTGATATGATTTAATAGACTCAATGAGGAGTTCAAAAGTGCAGCATGCACATAACTTCATTCGAAGGCCTGTAAATTAGAGCGATCTTCTAATGAGCAATAATAAGTTACATTTCCCATCCTGCACTTATGAGGACACAAGCTGAGCAAATGAGGGCTCAAAGATAAAGGCCTGCCCTTCCTTTTCCTTCCTACTCAAGCTTTTAAGAAGGCCAAATGTGTAGGAACAAATGGCAACCACACTCCTGTCTGCAGAGCCAGTCACTGAGGGTCTTTAGAGCTGGGAATGCTCCTGACAGTATCATTCTAACACTATTCTCCTTAAACTCAAAACTGACCTCAGTTTGCCAAAGACAAGTTCAGATAAAGAAACTAAAGAAAACTGAACCATATGTCCTAGAGAGGATGAGTCCTGCATCTAAGCATATAAGGCTATTTCAGAGAAAATAAATTTAACCCAACGGCCTATTTGCCAGTTTCCAAGAGGATACTTCTTTTGTGTGCTTTAGCAATGCTTTGTCAATCTGCCCAATCTTCCTTAAGTGCCTACTCTCTACCAAGCAGATTACAGACTGCTAGAGTAATGTCATGAACCATATAGGTACAGTTACTGCCAAGGAGATAGGACAATGGGCAAAAGGTCAGGCTTGGAAGTCAAACCCAGCCAAACTCCATCTTGATTCTATCATTCTTACTGAGGAACTCATGGAGAAGTCATGTGACATCTTTGGACATCAATTCCTCATCTGCAAAAAAGAGATGGTAATATCCTGTGCATTATAAAATCTCTAGTTATATAGGAAGCCCTGGAAAATGGTAGCCAAAGCTATGTGTTAAGAGTTCACAACCATCTTGAACTCCAGCTACCAGAGATCAGATGCCCTCTTCTATCTGCAAGCACCTACACACACACACACACACACACACACACACACACACACACACACACATCTTTTTTAAATATAAGCAAACACTTTTTAATGATTAACAATGTTTAGGAAACTTGCTCCATTCTCAAAACAAAAAAAAAATGCTTAACATGTCATCCTTCCCCTTAATGAAGATCAATCAGAAATTGAAGTAATACATTCTTGGCTCCACAAGCCAATAAAAACTTCATGAAAGCTATAGAATGCATCTACATTGTATAAAATTACGCAGCATGTATATTTTCTGAAATCTATAGAAGTATAGGCATTCCTGAGTCATGTGAAAATATAATGGAGGAATTCTCTCATCCTGAAAAAAAAAAAAAATAAACAGCTTCTATTGAGAAACCAATAGCTTTCCTACAAAGTCAAATGTTCTTCAGTACCAGAAAGAAAAAAAAAATAATTTGCTTTCCAAAGACAGGCTGTTTTCTCTGTTTATCAACAAGGACTAGAATCTGCTGTTTCTGATGTGCAGTGAAGCTAGAAGATTTAGAAGTAGATTTTTCATAACTTATCATAAAACAGGTTTCAAATAGAGTCAGATTGTTGGATGGAATATATTTTTCCACACTTACCGTCTCAAAAATTAGAGCTACCTGACTAAAGATGAATAGAAATAAACTGTTATAAAATTTAATAAATTCTTCTTTTGCTCAAAAGCTCAGTATGTAACCATGAAATGGAGGTTATATCTGGCAACAGAAAAAAAATCATTAAGACCTAGTGACAGATGTTTGTAATGCCTATACTCCACAGACATAGGCATGGGGATAGCCTAAGTCTAGTCTGCATAGGAAGTTCCAGTCCACCTTGTCTCAAAACAAAATAAACAATTAATTAATTAATTAATTAATTAAAATGTTTTGTGGGGAAGTATTGCTTTGTGACACACATATGCAATCCTAGCATTTGGGAAGTGAAGGCAAGGAAGATTGGGAGTTCAAGGCCAGCTCTACCTACATAGCAAGATTAAGACCTGTCCTGGCCACACAAGTTTCTGTCTCAATATAAATATAAAATTAAATAAATAGTTGTTGAAGCCAAGCATTGTGGTGCATGCCTGTAATCTCTAACACTAGAAAGGCTGAGACAGGAAGATGGCCACTGACTGAAGGTTAATTTGAGCTAAATCGTGAGTTCCAGGTCAGTCTGAGATATAGATTGAGAGCCTTTCTCAACAACTACCACCATCAAAAGATGAAAGTTCTTGAACTGGGATTGTTATACTCTCATAGTTCTTTTAACTTTCAGCCCATAGAAATCCACAGTTGGGGCTGGAAAAGTGGCCTGGTCAATAAAGTGCTTACCCCGCAAGTAAGAGGACCTGAGTTCAGATCCCTAGCATTCATGTAAAAAACTGGGCACAGTAGCCCATGTCTATAATCCCAGCCCTGGGTAGTAGAAAAAGGCAGATGCCCAGAATGAGCAGGCCATCCAGCAGAGCCCAGTAGATGAACTCTAGGTTCACTGAGAAAGCCTGTCTTAAAAACCAAGGTAGAGAACTGTGAAAGAAGGCACCGCATGGTAACCTCTGGCCCACACAAGCACACACACACACACACACATACACACACACACATTTGCATATGCACAGACATCCTCACAAGCACATACATACCACATATATACATACTCGCATACACATATAAGAGACAGAGAAGAAACAAAGAAAGCAAGCCACATTGCCTCTAGATACTCTCAAAAAAAAAAAAAAAAAAAAAAAAAAAACTTGATGAGGTAGGCAGTGATTTTGCTGGAAGCATTCCCTCTATAATCTGGCCACCATTCCAAGTGATCGCCTCATTTGCCAGCCTTCTGCTTGTTCTGCTTAGCGTGCCCATTTATGTACTCTGAGAGCCCAGCCTCCCCAGACTTCAGCCAGCTTCTGCCTCCCATGAACTGCTAATGACTGTACTGGCTTGTCCCAGCTCCCTCTGGGGGCAGCCCTGACAAGGGTGGGCCATGACCCAGAAGAAAGGATTCAGAAGGCCAATTTCCTGATGATTTAATCCACCAGCCACTGGCATGGATGATTCCTTAAGACTTCCAGCTCTGATTCTAACAATTTATAGATCTTCCCAGAAGAGCCAGTGAGAGAGAAAGAGAGAGAGAAATGCTGTGTCTATCCAGAAACTATAACTGATGGTAAATAATTCAGCCTCAGTCCAGACCTATTAGGGGCAGCCTAGAGAGCTAGTTCAGACCTAAAATAAAAAGAAAGGCTTTCCCATAGACTTGTGATAAATTGGGAGGAAGGGGGAGGGAGGGGGATACATAAGCATCTTTATCTTAGCATAACTAACAGCAGATTATCCCTCACCTCTGAGGTTTAAATAAAAGGGAAAGAGAGCCGAGGAAAGCAATTAAGAAGGCTTAATGAGGGTTTGAGACGGTTTTGCTGCAAGCGATCTTCCAGCTTGGAGAGTGAGGAGCAGGAAGAATGCTTCCATCCTATTTAGGCCATCTGAAGCCAGATAGGCTCGTAGAATTGAACACTGGTCATTTGTATTTGGATAATTCACCAGTTGCCACTAAGAAATTACCCTGGGGAATGCTCTCTGGGAAGGATGTGGGGGGAGGGAAAGCAAAGGACAGGCTGTGTCCCCTCACCTTATTGTTCCGAGTCTGTGCTTATTTGCATAGCCCTCTGAGGATGAAGTCTTTTCTGTCATTTGGTAGATTGCCATCAAATTTCAAGTGACATGATGCACGGTAGATTTATGCACCGTGAAGCGGATACTGCAGGGGTTTGGTGTGTTTGTGTTTCATTTCCAATTAACAATACACAGGGGGCTGTCACACTAACAAGGTTTATAATGATTGACTTGTTCAGCCGTATCGAGACCTTTACTTCAATAGAACAGAAGCCTCACCAAACAGGAAATTTATATTTGAACAGATGTCTGTCTCAAAGGGTGGAGCCATGTTTCTGCCTGGCTGGGTAGGGAATGAATTGTCCAAAGCACATGGCACAGCTAACTTCTGCAAGGTTTCTGGATCGCAAGCATCTTACTCTAGTGAAATAGAATCCTTTCAAATATGTCTTCCAAAAGAAGAATTTACCAGGCATCATTCAGCATGGCCGTGTGCTCACTTTTAAACATGCATTCGTGATTTTGGAAAAGTGAAAATATCATATCAGAACAAAAAGAGAGAGGTTTCAGCTCCATGACTGAGAGCCATTTAATTCTCCATGTTCTTACAAGAATGATAAAACCCACTATCAGATGTTGTTACAAGGAATCAGTGGGAAAGAGCTGGATATGGTGACTCATACCTCCAACCCCAGGAGGCTGAAACAGAAACCTCACGAATTCAAGACCAACTTAGGCTACACAACAAGCCATGGTGTTGAAAAAAATCAATATAGTAAATGTCTCTTAAGAGTTTTGCCCATAGTTGTCTAAGAGATGTTTGTTTGACCAAAACATACAGAGATGATAGAGATGACCCTGTAAGTCACTTGTTCTGGACTTGGGCAAACAGGTTCATATTATGTGGGAAAGAGTTGCAAACAGTGAAAACATAATGGGATGGAGTAGTGTAGGGCACAGAGAAAAAGAAACTGTGTTCCTGAAGCCTATTCCATCCAAGTAGGCTGATAGATGGGACAAGCATGGTCCCTGTCAGAGACTACACCCCTGGGAAACTCAGTATAACTTGCTAATGAGTTAGGGTTTCTATAAAACACCATGACCAAAAAGTAAGTTGGGGAGGGAAGGGTTTATTTGGCTTACACTTCCATATTGCTGTTCATCATTGAAGGAAATCAGGACAGGAACTTAAACAGGGCAGGAACCTGGAGACAGGTGCTGATTCAGAGGCCATGAAAGAGTGTTGTTTACTGGCTAGCTACTCCTGGCTTGTTTGCATGTCAAGTTGACATAAGACTAGCTAGCACAGATGGGACAAGCATGGTCTCTGTCGGGGCTGCTCTCATGGGGAACTCTGTTGTATTTTAAAAATGACTAGAAGGAGTCACACCATACAACAGGGCCCATGTAGGAGGTTTATTGAGGAGAGGGGAGAGAAAGGGCAGAGAAGGAGGCAGAGACTGATCCCTGAGGACAAGAACAAAGAAAGAGACAGAGCAAAGGAAGAGAAAGAGAAAAGGGAGGTGTACAAGGCCCACCTTTTATAAGGAAACTTAACAAATGAGCACAGAGAGTATTTTTAGTGGCTGCAGCTGAGGTATATCCTGTCAGGACCCTAAGGGTGGTCCAGTACAAATGCCTAAAAACTAACATTCCTCCCCTTTGTTTATTATACAAAGATGAGGCGTTAGAAAAGGGTAGCAGGTGAGGTGAGAATGAGGGTGCCATGTTCTTGAGACTGCTTCCTGCTGGCCTGGGGGCTGTCAATCATCTTTGGGGGACCTGAGAAAACTAGAGTGCTGGCCACATCCTGGGGTAGCAGGCTGTTCCACTTCACTGTCCAGGCTCTGTGGAACTGTCTGGCACCTATTGGACCTGGCAAGAGGCTGTTCAGATGGATCCAAGTCGACTACCTGGCGCTTACAAGAAATGATGAGGTCACCAGCCAAGATGGAGGAGAGCCATGTGGTTGCTGTTAATAGTTACATGCACATACACACAGAATTAAACAGGAGTTGAGTAAACAGAAAGGAGAACTGGTGTGTACTAAGCAAGATGAAACTGGCTTCTCCATCTCTGATTCACAGGTTGCAGCAAACAGAACATTTAGAGAGGAAGAGCAGACAGACACAAGCAGGTCTTGGAGCAAAGAAAAGGAAAGAAAGTGGAGAATTCTTTCTCAGTCCTCCAACTGCCTGGTCCAAAGAATAGTCAGTGGGTCTCCAAAAGACATCCCAAAGGGAGCAAGGAAGTGTACGACACAGTTCCCAAGGATGAGGCAGAGAGAAGATCCAAAGGCCTGAATGTTCTGGCATCCCAGGGATCCAAACAGGATCAGATTAAGTGGGCACAAGCTATTCGGTACTCAGTAACGCATGAACAGGAGCTGAGGGCTAAGAGCCCAAGGGAGACATAGTCGCCTGGTACCAGGACTTCGAGAAAAGACAGAAGGCAAGGAGAGGACTGTGCTCGAGAAATGAAGCCTCACATCTAGGGGAACGGTCAGAGGCGGGTGGCCCCACCAGAGACTCAATTGTTGGTATTAAATGGAAGGCAAAGCTGTCGGTGAATGAGAAAGCAGATTTGTTGCAGGTGGAAGGGAGGGGGGAGGGGGAGGGTCCTAGAGTGCAGTGGGTGTCTGCCAAGGCATGCCACTAAGCAAACGTACCACAAGCAACAAAGTTAGTATCAGAGGTTTGAGGGACAGGGAGAGCAAAAGAGTAAAAGCGTGAAAGGCTGCATCAGAGTAGGGACTTAGAGAAGGCTTGAAAGTAGGGTAACCCCTTCCATCTATCAAATTGCTGACAGAAGTTGCAAAGGTCCTGTGAAATACCAGGACATGGGGTGCAGGTAAGCAGCCATTTTGATTGGTATCTAAGGAGTATGAGAAAGGCAGATAAGTTAAGCCTTTAAATCAGGTGCTAGATACAGAGGTAGGCCCATTTTCCATGAGTGAGGTAGAGAAGGTCCGAGGGCTGGAATCTCTAGTGTCCCAGAAATTCAATGAGGACCAACGAGGAGGCACAGACTGGTTAGCGGACCATCATCCAAAAACGCAGAGGCCGGTGGGCTAAGAGCCCAAGTGAGACACAGCCATGTTTAGCACCAGGACTTAGAGAAAAGCCAGAAGGCTAGGACTGCACTCAAGAAATGAAGCCTCATTCATGGGAAATGGCCAGAAGCAGGAGTGGGGGGGGGGGGAACTTAACAATCC